>JAQBSW010004913.1:0-63253 GCA_029291075.1 Eudiplozoon nipponicum | reverse complement strand
ACTAATTTTTTACTAGGTCCGAAACACCTAAAACATACTTGAATTAATTATATCTTTTTATTAATCACGTGTACTTTTGTAGACTTATGATGCGTTGCGTTTAATGGTTATTCATCTGTAGAAGACGGCGCCATGTCCAAAGCCAACTGCATATCTAGTTACGCAATATCAAAATAAACAGTTTTATACTCAGTTTTATTGAAATTTAGGAAATATTTAGAATCACGACACTGGTAAGATATAAATTCTGTATTGTCAATGGTATTCTAAGTCACAGTGCTAAAAATATTATATGAAGTTAACTCCATTACTGCTTGAATACACATTCGTATAGGAAATTGTGCCGTCCACCTGTCCCACATTTCTTAACCAAATATATAGTGGGTACAGGACGTAGTGCCGGCTCCTATTGATGAGTCGACAGTAAGCACGAAACGCGTGTGCACATGAGAATGAACATTTTATTCATTCTGAATTTGGCTTAGCCATCGTCTCCTTTTGAACTAATTTGTCACTAAGTGCAAAATACCTAATAAATAATGATATATATATATATATATATATATATATATCTTCTTTACAATAGAGAATATATATCTATTATATGCTTCGTTAAGTGGTGTCATGATTACCTTGTAATGTGATAGCTTAAGTAGACCTAGGTCAAATTATAAGCCATTCTTGGATCAGAACGTGTTAGGGGTGATTGCTATTCTAAGTTGTGTTAAATTTTAGTCAAAATCTTGGTGTAGGTACGCTTTGTTTGTTGGGTACATATTATATATAATGAGTTGGCTTTGAAGTTGAATCGCTACTGCTTTATTAGACGTTTATTTAATCATATTAGATCAGTTTCACATAAAAGAATGCGATTTAACTATTTGAAATTATACAAGCTAAAATACATGTCTGTGTGTCTGTTGCATACCAAGTAATCGACTGACTCAGCCAGCAGAATGAAAGCATCCGTTTTTCATCTTACGTGTAAATTAACGCATTTTCACTTAAAAGTCAACCTAACTGTTAAACAATGGCTACGATCTTATTGGTCAAATTGTCAGTATTAGCTATAACTGGCAATTATTCTCGAATCTGTGACCGACTCGTTATGTTGTTATTTATTCACGCGTAACTCATTTTCCATTTGGAATATTTTCAAAACAAAGTTCTTATTCCGCTCTAATCTGACTGATTATTCAATGTGAAAAAATGATCGTCATTCAAATGTCACGTTGTTTTTCAACTTTCATTCTATTCTTCTACTGACACATTTCCCATAAGAACTCATTGATTGAAACTCAAACTAATATACTCTGCAGTTTGAGTCACATAATCAGTGGCTGCGTGCGTTCAATTGACTCAGTAATTAGATTACCTTGTATGCAGCTGGCCATGACTGCAGATTTCGTTTTATTTAAAATGTAATTATGCTTTTTGTTCACTGAGTTAGTAAAAATTACTCTTAGTCGAGCTACGCTTGACCAAAAACCGCAAGTATTTTAAATATTTTATGTGCTATTTTTGCGGAGTTTGTGAAGAATTGTGAAAAATTCAAATCGAGTTGCTGTCGCTTTTTGGTGATTCATAAGCTGTGAATAATTCTTCAGTGAACGGAATAGCAGTGTTTTTATTTGGTTTCCTATCCTGGCAATATATGGACTGATTTGTAAATTGATGTGCTATACCTGCTTAAAATCTGCATCATAAATATGTGTTTACCTACAACAGTTTTGGAAAAAGCAATTAGACTATGAACAAGGTTGGACAAAAATTTTCGCCTGTGTAAGCTGGAACCACTAGCTTCAGGAGAACATGCAACGTGTCACTATCGCAACTACTAATCATTTTCAATAGTCAATGAGCTGGACGAAGGAAGTTATATAAAAATTCTTTAAGCGAGTAGACATAATGATAAACCTGCCCGCAGAATTTGCATGCACAATTTCACGTGTTCTAATGCACTATATTTTGTAAAGTATTAAGCATGTGAACATGGAATACAATATAGCGTTAAAAAATAGTTTTTAGTTTGTGCTTAATTAATTAAACGACAAAATAAGTTAAATAATTAAATGAATTCTATATAACTATTATGGATGATAGAATTTTCACGATAGCTAAACTGGGAGCTTGTGGATATCAGATCCCATGTAACGAATTATTGGGGGCTTGCGATTGGTTCGAAGAAAATGAGATTAAAAAGAGCACATTCCTGAAAGCTTATAATGTTTTATTACTTTTACAATACAGACCATGTAATGTTGTTCAAATCTAAGCTTTATTACCATTGGCTGCTTTTCTTAACCATGCCTTTTTACTAAGGGTGCCCTTAGAAATTGATAAATTCTAATTAGCTTGAAAGTAATTTGCCCCAGGTGATGATTGTTCAGATTTGAGAAAAAAGTTTTTTTAGTGAATGTGAAAAGTCTATTTCTACACAAAAAAAAATTTTTGGTCTGTTTTGGGATCAATCCTAGACAGTTATTCGTCACTTGGATACCAGCAGTTGCCTAGTAATGACATACGCGTGTCTCTGATCATACGCCCGCTAAATCTTCATATCGCCGTCAGAAGCATCGATTTTATTACAGGGAAAATAGTCTCCCAGCTGTTCGCATGGAGATTCACAAAATTTCATAAGTCCATAATTCCACTTCTAACATCAGAATGTGTAGAAATGGCAGCCCTCAGGAGTTAAAGCAATGTTATTAGTTAGTTTGCTTAGATAAGTATAACTGCTTCTTAATGGTATTACAATGACGTCTACGCATAAAAATACACCAAGTTTTTTGCAGTCTCTTGACATTTCATTTATGATCTACAGTCAATCGCCTATTTAGAAACTTCACACCTCAAAATGTTCGCCAAAACTTACGTTACTGCGTTATATTTGAGGCACCATTTAAAAAAAATAATTAGCTGATAATATCCTTAAATTGAATAAAATATCAAGGAATTATTACCATATTTTGACGTGTGCAGAAGTAAAAAGGCGGCTGACCGATCGAAAAAATTTCGAGTTCAGCTAGTTATACACTTTTTCAAGCCAACTATTTACCTATTCAATAATTTACATACTCTGTGCTACTTGTGATAAATAATTTCCAATACGCGCCATTAAAAGCGTACTCGTGTCCTCTAAAACATGCAATTGTCCATTAAAAAGAGTTACCACGTATATTTAGAAACCGACGCCTATTCAATATTAAAGCCAAAATTGGTTGATGAAAAAGCTACTGATATCTTTATTTCCATCTTTTAACGGAAATTGCAAGAAACTACACGATTGGTTAAATTATTGTTTAGGGTGCATATCATGTCCGAAACAGAAGGCTTATAATATAATGTAGTCATTTGGAGGTGTGAGCTTGTTGCTTGTAAGAGCTACCTATTATTGTGGACGAAATTGAGGTATTTTCGAACTAGTTGCCTAGTCAAATATTAAATCCACTGAGTAAGTTGTGTTCGCATATATGCTACATCCCGTCATATAAACACTGTTCAGTGTTATGCAAAGTGACGTGATCAGCAGAGGTTCCACATGTGAAAAAATAAAATTTATCTGTGAAGATGTCTGAAAAAAATTGAAAAGATTTTCCTGCTTTGCGATAAGAAACTTAATTGATAAGGCATAAGCATGGCGTAAGACGCTTTCTTCTTATGGATCAGACATATGAAAGTAGAAAATTTTACTTTAAATACATCAGTTGTATCACTACGTAGGCATTTTTGCAATTTAACATTTTAACAATAATTGATTGCGCGGGTGGTGGTAACAATTCTTTAAATCAAGTTTGCGAGCTTGAAGTAAACACCAATCCCATTGTATTTAACCGGTCGTCGAACAACATAACAAAACTACCGCCAGCTGCAACGCACTGACGCGTTTCGACCTTCCATGATCATCATCAGAGTACGACGGCAAACTGACTATCGAGGATCAGACCGCATTGAATATATATGGAAATCAAAGTTAGATATGCGACTCTCACCTCTAGCAGTAATGTAAATTTATCTTGTTATAACTGGCTATTGCTCTTTCACTATTCTTAATTACCAGTTTTTTTGAAAGAATGTCTAGACCGCCAACTAAATTAAAATTTTTTTTGGACAAACCGTTGTATACGTTTATGAAAATATAACACTTTTAAGATGAAAATAGGTGAAATCTCATTGGGTAAACAAGTTTTTATATTTCCTAACTTGCTGCTTGTTTATAAATAACCAGTTTAAACTTAGTTCTCTTTTTAAGAATTGATTCACATGTTTTTATTAAATACGGTCCTCTAAATTAACGCATACAAAATTGACTTTTTCTAAATATTGAACACGTTTCTGTGTTCATTGTAGTTGACATTTGGTGACTTCATTGAGCTGCTTGTTAATATCGCAGAATTCGTCGCTAGACCTCCGGCACCAACAAAGAGTGCTGAACTAGATTCTGGTCTTGATGCAAGTGAAACCGGTCAGCCAGAAAATGCACATGGAGATGGAGAGAAACTTGATGATTCAGCAAATTCAATAGCTAGTGAATCAATTAAAGACACGATAAGTGATAATACAGGGCATACAGCTCAGGTAGATGGTAAACCATCAAGTCGAAATAAGAAAAAAATGAGTGGTAAAGTTATTTTTTTCATGTTGCTTACTTTTGGCTTTACTTGCTGCATACAGAAATGTTTTAGTTAAATAGAAAGAGCAAATTTTTTTCATGACAGATCGGAAAGGAGGATATGATATTTTCATTATAAGCATAGTGAATCCCGGTATGTAGCCAGTTAAATAAGCAACTCTAACAAAAATATAAAATAAGGATACAGTTTTAGCGATATCTAACTTGATTGATCATAGTTATAAGCTAAATTGAAAGTGAATCGATTTGTCAATTCAATTATAATATGCTCAATCGACACGTTGCAATTAAAACTGGCAAGTTTAACTTAAATCTTGCATTCTCTCTCTCAGGAAAAAATTACTGTAATGCTTTAGTCGGAACTAAGAATTTCTGTCTTTATACGCCATGGTCACATGTGCAAGTTCCTCGAGGTATATTGAAGAGGCAACTGGCCACACTAATCACAGCAGAAGTCTTGCCATTATGTGCACAGTAGACGTTCAGCTGCATTATTATAACTCGACGAGATCAAGAGATAGAATTGACCCCTGTGATAACTATAGTGCAACGTCTCAGTTCTTTTATTAATATACGTAATAAAATAAACAATGATATAAAAAAATGTGCTTCAATACAATTAAAAATGGCTATTGGTTTGAAAATGTTGCTTATATGCGACGTTATCGCATCTTGAGCATCAAATAAGTGGAATTTGAAACGTCTTAAGTTTTGCTAAGCTATTATTGAGCTAGAAAATAAAATACAGAAAAATTATAATTTTAGGCAGGATATTGAAATTGATAAATAAACTGTGCATTGAAGCAAACCTTTATTATGAATCGGGTTTATAGTTCACAGTTAAAATTGTCATTTATCACCTTAACTCACCTCGATTGCAGTATTTCGCGCTTTGTCTAGCAAACCTTGAAAAGCAAAGGCGATTAATTTGAATCCATCGGGAAACGAAAAATGCAAAGGCTGATGCAAACACACATGCAAAGGCGATTCAACACGTTACATTCCATTTCTATACAAAATTATTAAGTTTAATTAATTACCGATTAAGGATGTTGCCACTAAGAACTTCCGTTAAGCGTAACTGTTTTTCGTTTCCTGCTTGGAAAAAGCCTTGAAATCCGCTTATTACGAAATCAATCTAAGTGTAATTTTTCATTTTCTCTATCGTTGACATTCATCACCAGGCGATTAACGATACTCCTGAACGCTAAAATCTTGCATTGGTGAAGCATTCTGATACGAGTTGCAGACATTGAAATCTGGTTAGCCCCATTGTCAAATGACAGGTGTTAGGTTACTTTTGCATTCTTTTTCAACCGTCTCAACATTTTCCTACTTGCATGTATGGAAGCCAATCGGCATAGTAATTATATCTTCTTGTCAATTGGTCGTTTGCGATAAACCGCATTTCAACTATTTTCTTTTCAAAGGCTTCGATATAACTGCCTATTTTTGAAATGCAATAATTCATCTCTGGAAATGGTTATGCTCTGCCACAACACTTCAGGTTATGTTTAATGGCTTTTCAAGGCATTTTGATATATTTGCATTTTGAATTGAGAACTAAATCATGCACTGAAGCATAAATTTATTGTAAAACGGATATATAAAACACTGATGAAATGAGAATATTTTTCACAAAACTTAACGCGTCTACAATATCTGATACATTACATAAAACGTTTTTAGCTGAATGAGGTCTACGTTCTATTAGATGAATAATTTATTCAAAAACGGACAGAAAACCATAAACGCATATGCTAAGGCGCGCAAACACACGTCCAAGCAGTTTAAAATTTTATAATTTACTCATAAACATACTTATTTTTTATTCACCTGCGGATTAAGGATGGTGCAACTTACAGCTTCCGCTATGCGCAATTCATTTTCTTATCTTGCTTAGACAAATATCTAGAAATCCGCCTAGTTTAGTCTGATTTTTGCTAAAAATGGGTTCGGACTTTGCAGAAACTTTTGGCTTTTCTTAGATGTGTTTAGTCTAAAATTATCTTGAATTCGCTTTCTTAGTAATCGACCAGCATGCCATAAATAGCACATTTAACAGATATTACTTTTGTATAAATAAACGGTTTTCGACTGTTCGATTGCATTGTGCTTATTATTTACATTTATGTTCACCTGACATCTTTTATAAAAGCGACCATTAGTTTTTTATTAGGCATTCTAATATTGACTTTTTTCAACTGTTTTAATACACAAATTATTTTATATTCAAATACAGAATACATAAAAATGGCTGAAATAAATAATATATCATTATTATTATACAATAATATTGTTATTATTATTATTATTATTATTATTATTATTATCATTATTATTGTTTTGTATATGCAAAAAGTTAAGCACATAGTTCAACTATGAATTGAACAAGTCAACTGGCCCGGATTAATTTGAAAGGCCTGTGTACAGAAGACGACGTTCTGTCATTGTCATTGAAAAAGAAACACAATTATCATGCTTAACTTCAAAGATTTTGCATCAATTCTCATATTTTGTGGAACAGTGTTTAATTTTTGTTGATTCGCGCTAGTGAGTGTGTTTCATGTAGCTCGGACGATGGTACAAGGAGATACGTTCTAAAACTTCACAAAGTGGAGATTAAAACTAGTGTCCATAAAAAAATTGATAGAAAAGAAATATATATTATGTTCTCTCACAACGAACAGTATCTAGCTGTTATATATTTAATTGGATAATCTCATGATTCCCGCGCAAAGTGAAAACTGATATCGATCAGGGCTAGAATGTGTAGATATGCTAGAGTAACAAGTGTTCAGATATAGTTTTAATTCCAAATTTTGGTGGACTTTAGTATGACTTGAGATCCATTGTGTTGGTACCGTGGACCGAATCGACAACCATATTGTTGTTACGATGCACATATTCGGCAACCATAATGTTGGTATTAGGTACTGACGCAACAGCCATATTGTTGGTAATTTTAATAGACTCTGGTATATATATATATATATATATATATATATATATATATATATATATATATTAAATATGTACTTGCTTTTGAGGTCGTAATAAGGAAAAACTTATATGAAGTTTTTCTGCTTGAGGTTTATATCTGTGTGTAGGAGATTATACCATCCTTTTTTTCCACATTACTTACCCAAATTTATAGTGAGTAAAGGGCGTAATACCGGCTCCTACTGATGAGTCGCCAGTAAGCACGAGATTTTAACTTCCATTGATGCTGTCTTTAGTTTATCTTTCTGGTTATATTTGAACTAATTAGTTAAAGGTTGCGCAACACCTAATACTCAAATCCAATAGAAAGCATTGGTATACAAGTAAGTTGTTTAAACATAAGCGGGATACACTGCGCTAAAGACATTCATTGATTTTCTTTGATAACACCATAAATGAAATTATAATACGAAAAGAACATTTCGGCTCTTGGTCATATAAATTTACACTCTAACGGCCGATGAACGATGGCCTGTTTTATTGACAGTATTATCTTGAATCTTGTTGATAATAAACGGATACATTTATCCTCATCTAGAAAAATAAACAGGGATCCTCCTTGCAATTCTGCAAATGGCGGTAAGCACTTGATATTTTAATGTGCTCTATCGCCCGCAGAAGTTAAATTTGAAACTACTTACCACGCTACTTTCTAAGTAACGCTGTCTTCGCTGTTTCTCCAGTTTAACCGCAAGAAATCCTTGATTTTTCGTTCATAAAGCCGCAAGCTTTTTTGAAGGTTACTCTTAGAAAGACTACTTTCCTATTTTTGAAGAATCGGTTTAGTCGCTAAATTTTATTGTTTAATGATATTAATATCGTTATAAGTATAAATTTTACACCATCGTATCAAAAATTTCTTATTATGTAGCAATAAATAGCTTTCAGAGCCATTATTATCTTAACTAATGTAATTTTAGTAATAATATTTCACTGAAATGTTATGGTCTGTCAACTTATTAAAACCGCTGGCATATATTTTAAATTTGATTTCTATCTAATACAACAGATCTTTGCATCAATTTTACGGAATTCACATCAACATCCACTTACGTTTATACATGTCACACGACATAGCAAAGCTTTCCTTGTACATCATCAACCAAAACGGAGAACTGATTACCTGTTATAAGCCTTATTGCGTAAATGATCTTTAAAATGCTGCGTTGCAACGCTTATTTCCACGCTTTCACGAAAATAACATTTTGCAGATATCTATTCAATCACATTTTAATTTAATGTGTTCGCTTCTGACCCTTAGTGCATGTACTCCTTGATTACATGACTTAGCACCGTAATGAAGTTAATAGCTGACGTAAGTTAAACAATAAAATTATACTTGACATCGCGGGTAGTGATAACAAGTCTTTAAAGTTTACGAACGTCAGATAAACCACACTCTCATTGCATTATAAGTTTTGCAAAGATCCGATTGATTCCCATTTTCAAGTATGCATCGATCTGGTCTTCATTTTGGCTGGATGCGGATTCGTCCCTTTCTTCCGAATGCTTCAACATCGTCCATACAAACCACTGGAAATGAGGTGCTATCTAATATTCGTTGGTTGGTGACATATGAGAACGTAATTTCCGGTTCCATCATCAGGCCAATATACACAGCATAATACTTACAATAGCAGATTTATGCAAATGTGGTAACCTCGTTCCAAATCAGTTCTATGAACGATGCTGAAGCCTTCGGAAGACAGGGACAAATCTACACTCAGCCAAAACGAAGACCAGATTGATGCGTACTTGGAAATGAGAATCAATCGGATCTTTGCGAAACTAATAGTGCAAAGCAACAACCCTCGAATGCAACTCGCGGAGAGTCAACATATGCAGCTCGCACTGAGCACCTTTCCTTCAAATCAATACTCTCATTATATGTTATCCGTCGCACAAAATAGCTCAACAGTCGTCAGCCACGCGTACAGACGCGTTTCGGACTTCCATGATCATCATCAGAGTACGACGGCAGACTGACTTGCCAGAATCAAACTGCAATGAATATAAACGGAAAGCAAAACTAGATAAGCGGCTCTCATCTCTAGTAGTCTCGCATGAATTGTACCTGGCTGGAAATGTCGGCTGTACAATTTCTATGCGGTCACGTATACTAATTTTGTGCATATTTTGTTGCAGACACATATGTTATACAAAAAAACAATCATTAACTGGGTTGAAGCTCAAAAAATTTCTCTAATAAAATTAGCAGCCGTTATTTACAGTCAAGTTCATTTCCAGTTATATTCTAGACTAATAGAGGTGAGAGCCTCATATCTTATTTCTATTTTCTTATATACGCATTGTAGTTTGATCCTCGTTAGTCAGTTTTCTTTATTGATCTGACCATGAAATTAGGAGGTCGAAACACATCATTGCGTGTGACTGACGGTAGCTTTGCTAGGTTGTGCATCCAGTAAGATACGAAGGGATTGCCTTCGAACTTAATTTAAAGAAAACCAATTAACGACATAATGAGTGCACTAATCAGTAATATTGAGTATTAGTCAAGTGAACTTCTTTCCACACACACTTACATACAATAATTGCATGAATGAAAACATGCAGGTGTTTGGAATTTGCCTTATAGATATACGCAAATATTTGTGATTACAATTAACTATGCATATTAACATATGTAGTTAATTTTATTCCTAAATGACGCATAAATATCTGAATAATAAGTTTACCTTCAGCTACCAACTCAGTGAAGTACGTAAAAGTAAATCGATTTACGTCAAACGTGGATATACTATTTGACCTGCGTAAACAAGAGAAGATTTTACTATTAATTTACCGTCTATACTCCTTTACAGTTGGTTGTACTGTTGTCATCACATGTTGATTTCCCATGTTTGTCTTCCGTGAGACAAATATGTGCACTTAATTTAATTGATCATTACATCATAGTTTACCTCCATCTCTAAGTGCACGACATCCTCCCACCAACGAAGCCCGATGTTCATTGAATACTTTCGAAACCTACAAAGCTGGAACACGAAGTCCTCGATCTCGTGATGCCTGATAAACACAATAAAATGTCGGTCTATCAATCATTTGGACATTTTTACTATTCATCTCATTTCAGACAAACGGGGTGAACCAACGTGCTTATATTTTTGTCAACTTGTAAGTTAAACATAAGAACTCGATGATGGCTATAGAATGTTCAATGGAAGTAATGCTCAAACTTCAACAAATGTCTAAATATTATTCAGAGCATGGAAAACGCATTTCTTCAAAGGGGAGCCAGGAACACGTTTGCCACTTTATGGTGTATAGTAACATTTCATATCTTAAGAGTACATTCTCTTTCACTTTATTAAAACGTGATAGATATATTCAATTTAACCATCATTGATTGCGCAAGTGGGAATAACAATTACTTACATCAAAATTGCGAGCTTGATACAACCACCAATCCAACTATATATAAATTTGTGAGTATAATTTAAACTTTGTATAATGGAGCAAAAGCAATTCGTCCAAGTGACCAGTTTCATCCTTATTGTGCACTGTTCAAGTACTGTCCAGATTTTTGTTGCGGACGAAGCTCGAACCAAGGCGCATTTGCTTTGGCGTCTGTGAGTCTAGTCTCTGCGCCACCTTGCCCAATAATAAAGGTAGATCATTTAGTATCCCGTAACATTTTTATTGGAAACTTTTAAAGTATTGTCCAGAATTGGGCCGAGGACGAATTTCGAAACGGGCACATTTGCTGCGGAGTATGTGAAGCAATCCACTGCACTACCAAGTTGCATACCACAAAATTTTCAGTTTTATACTATTTTATGTATTTTGGTTTGGCTTTCCTTCAGGTGGAGCCTGTGGCACATCTTTATACCTAAATTTCCATCTATCCCACCCGTTCAGTAATTATAGAACATGTACAACGCTACTTTGGAAGGCGGTTATTAATTAAAGATTTATACAATTAAATAATCATTAATTTTGCGTGGTTGATAAAAAGTATTCAAATATATTTGGAAATATCACACAGTGGTTGGGGTAATAGATTTCGAAATAAATGTGCCCCGGTTCAAGCCTCGTCCGCGGAAATATTATGGACAGTACCTGAAGAGTTCCCAATAAAAATTAAACCGGTATACTCGATGAATTGCATTGCTAACTTATAATATGCTTAGTATATGCTGACACATGTATATTAAATGAAGAATAGTTATTGTCTTCAAAATGTATGTTTTTCCTCAAATATCATTGTATATGTTTAAAAATTAGATACTTTTTGTGACGAGAAACTAATATATACGCAATTGTATATTAGGTGTTAGCATCTTATAACAAATTAGTTCAAATGTGACCATACTGGTAAATCAAAGACAGCATGAACGGAAAGTATAATCTCTGGCACATTAGTTTCGTGTTTACTAGCGATTCATCACTAGGAACCGGTATTACGCCCTTTATCCACTATATATTTTGGTGAAAAATGTTAGAAACTAGGAGGGTAAAATTTCTTATACGAATGGGTAAACCTTCAGTAGTGAAGCTAACTTCATATAAACTCTTCGACAATGCGACTTCAAAGCCAACTCACTCTATATAATATATATACCGAGTCTGTAAAGGGTACCAACACTACGGTTTATGCGTCAGTACCCGATATCAACATTATGGTACCGAAAAGTTACATGGTTCTAACACTATGTTTGCTGATTTAGTAAATGGAACCAACGCGATGGATTTCAATGTAAGCTAAAGTTCAGCAAAAATGAGAATTACTTCTATTTCTGATCAGCTGTTACTCTGGCCTTGACCGATATCAGTTATCACATTTCGCGATAATCATAAAATCATTCAATTTAATATATAAAAGTTAGATACTGTTTGTGACGTAGAACTAATGTATATGCAATTTTGTATTAAGTGTTGCGCACCTAGTAACAAATTATCCAAATATGACCAGAAGGATAGACAAAAGATAGCATGAACGAAAAGAAATATCTCTGGCACATTTTTTCATGCTTACTGATGACTTATCAGTAGGAGCCGGTATTACGTCCTTTACCCACTATATATTTTGGTGAGAAATGTGGGAAAATAGAGCAATACACCACGGCAGCCTTGGTGCATATTATATATATATATATATATATATATATATATATATATATATATAATGTTAACGTACTCAATGGAATAACATTTATTAATAAATCTTATTTCTACAAGTATCTACAGCCATTGTTCTGGATTCGTTAGTATATTCGTTCATCCAATCCCACTGTACATGTATTGTAACCAATCTCCTCTTCGTTATGCTAGCCTTTGATTTGCGCAATTTAGACCACCGCTTTTGGGCAATTTAGACCACTCCTTTTGCGTAACGTCATTTGGTGTGTCATCGCTTTCATTGTAATTGCGTCCGTAATTGATGTATGTGTCGTATTTTGCGAAGCGTTGGCTATTTTTAAAGGCATGTCGGTTATGTCTTTGTTCCAGTCCAATTTAATTTCTTTTTGAATTATTTTCTGCACGTTTAAGCAGGGCTTCAGCTTATTAATTGTAATAGCTTCAAAAGCCAGAAGCATTTTCTCTGTTTTTGCCTTGTAGAGAACTGAAAAATTGTTACTACTAACAGCATGACCTGTGAGTAGTACATGTTCGTAAATTGCTGATTTTTGTGCAGGAGCTGCACCCCTCTTTAATAGTTTTTGAGGGAGATGCTGATTTATTCTAGTTTCGAGCCTCTTTTTTGATCTGCTGATGTACTGAGCGTTGCAGGTACATTGAAATTTGTATACAGACAAAGGTGTTGACGTCACAGAGAGGCTATCTTTTTCATTCGTGCGCATCAATTTTGTTGTGTTGAATACCACTCTCACCTGTATTGATGGAAACTGTGCTTTTGTCGCTCGAATTACTTTTCGTTTGAAGATTTCCACTGGAAGATCACCTCCAAAGGGAACACTAAGCGTTACTATCTGGGGAGTTTGATTTTCTTCCAAATTGGCCTCGATTTTGTTGCGTTGCCTCAAGTTGTATTCGATGAACCAGTCCGGACAGCCATTATTTCTCAACGCTTCGCGAAGCAAATTTAGCTCCACTTCAATTTTGTCCGGTGATATTAAAGAGGGGTGCAGCTCCTGTCAAAAATCAGCAATTTGCGAACATGTACTACTCACAGGTCATGCTGTTAGTAGTAACAATTTTTCAGTTCTCTACAAGGCAAAAACAGAGAAAACGCTTCTGGCTTTTGAAGCTATTGCAATTAATAAGCTGAAGCCCTGCTTAAACGTGCAGAAAATAATTCAAAAAGAAATTAAATTGGACTGGAACAAAGACATAACCGACATGCCTTTAAAAATAGCCAACGCTTCGCAAAATACGACACATACATCAATTACGGACGCAATTACAATGAAAGCGATGACACACCAAATGACGTTACGCAAAAGGAGTGGTCTAAATTGCGCAAAAGCAGTGGTCTAAATTGCGCAAAGCAAAGGCCAGCATAACGAAGAGGAGATTGGTTACAACACATGTACAGTGGGATTGGATGAACGAATATACTAACGAATCCAGAACAATGGCTGTACATACTGGTAGAAATAAGATTTATTAATAAATGTTATTCCATGGAGTACGTTGTTTTGTTCTTACATTTAAAAAAATGGTGAAATTAGAAACTATCAATATATATATATATATATATATATATATATATATATATATATATAAAGTTGGCTTTGAAGTCGCATTGTCGAAGACTTTATATGAAGTTAGCTTCACTACTAGGTTTACATTCGTATTGAGATTGTACTATCCTCTTTTCTCACATTTCTCACCTGAAAATATATTGGGTAAAAGATCGTATTACCGTCTCCTACTGATGAATCGCCAGTAAGCGAGAAAAAATTGTAGGTTTTTCATAGATTTAATGAATTACTGATTTGCGTCTCACATTCCGAACTCTACAACTAAGTAATAACCCCATAAGAGCGACCTATGCTGCACTGCATGTGATTCGTTTTTAACAAAGATAAATTGACTTATGTACACTATGAACGAAGCCTTCGCTACTTCCGTAGGCTTTGTTAGAAAATAATCCTATACGCAAAATCACAATAAAATTTGTTACTGAGTGTAATGCATGCAGCTTTTTTACAAAATCGCAATATCATTGTGTTTAGCAGCAGTTGGCAAAACAACACCAGGACTGAGCAGACGAACGAGCAAGGCAATAACTTCCCGTCACTCCCGACTTGGAGGTGGTTCAAATGATCACCTTAATAGCATTGACGCCAGCAAAACGGAAGGTCGCCTACTGTCTAGTTCCCATGCAAATAAATCAGCCCATCGTGCCGAAAATCGACAGGTAAAAAGCCCGATAGAAAAATTTTACATTATTATATGTTTAAGCAATTTCATCATTCAAATTTATTAGTGTTTCAACCGGAATTGAAGCATAAATAATTGTTTTAGTGTTTTCAAGCAAAAATATGAAGAAAATCAGGCCAAAGTTAATTTTTACATTTACAATAAAGGCAAATCCAAAATTATTCTGTTTTTTTCAACCTGTGATTGGACCGAAATTTGCAATGTGTGGCGATGATCTCAGAAATTGAATGTATAATGTATTAAACTGTGAATTTGCTTATTTTATGTTATCTATTAACAACAAAACATATTTTAAACAATAGTGAGGATGAAAAAACAATAATTGTATTCGGAGCACTAACTGTTGATCATTTTATATAATTAAACGATCATTGGCTGCGTGGGTGGTGATAATTATTATAATCAAGGTTGCGGTGTTGATATAAACACATGACCCATTAATTACTTACATATGTCAGTATAAACTAAGAATTGTATAGTGAAGATAAGGAAATTCATCCAGTAGACCGGTTCCGAAGCAGACATGCCAAGGTTCGAGTCCTGTCCGCGGCAAATTCTTGCCAGTACATGATGAGTTCCTAATAAGGACGAAATCGGTCTACTGGATGAATTGCTTTTTCTACGCTATACAATTCTTAGTTTATACTGGCATATGTAAGTAATTAATGGGTCAGGTGTTTGTATCAAGACAGCAACCTTGATTATAATAATTTTTGATTATTTTGACGTAGTCACTCTAGTGGTTTAATTGAGGATTACTACTGTTCTTAAACTTATCTTAAATTATTGTATGATTCCTTTCCAGAATATCTACCAAATCCATTACAAGTGTTTGGCCTTCAAAAGTGACGTTGCCAAATTGCTAAAAGGTCTCAGTTGAAAATAGCTTACGTTTACATGCATAAATCGGAATTTTACAAGCAGATGCTTCACTGCCTCATCAGTAAATAAAATCTTTCATTAAAACCTGTTGGCTATATCCAGCACTGTGGCGCCCATTCTTTGGTGACGCGAGTTTATTCGTAATTAACTAGATCATATCTCTGAGAATATGAGTGATCACCGGCGAAGGTGGTATATATATAATTAAAAGTTATTACTATAATCGAGGTAGCACAATGTTGGCATTTAATATTGAAACTTTACTGACGCATAACCGATAGTGAGTCGAAAATTAAAATATAAATAAATCTGTTTTGAACAAGGTTACCAAATTTGCTTAAATCTATTATTATGAGCATTGTACTGTGTTTGTGATTGGAAACGTGGTCATGGTACTGGAAAAATGGTGCCGAAACATTTCCAGTCAACAAAGATTAGATTGTACATCATTTCCATTGGTTAGTACGAATGATGCTGAAGTCTTCGGAGGAAGGAGACGAATCAACACTCAGCCACCACGAAGACGAACTCGATGCGTACTTGGGAATGGGGATCAAACGGATCTTTGCGAAAATGATAGTGCAAATTTGCTACCCAAAAAAGAAACGCATGGTTAACGTTATACTGTACAGCTACGATTTCGCTCCATCTTACCAACATACTTACTGGAGAAATAAAACATGAATTAGTGTGTTCTAAATAGAGAAAACCCGCAAAAAAATATTAGTCGAGAATTTTCTATGTAGAATAAATATAAAGTAGACATAAACTCAAACATTTTACAGCTTGTTTAGTTTCAACTACATCCACCAACTTACTTCCTCTACCTGGCGATAAGTACAAAATCGCACTTCAATTGCCATTCAAAGTTGTTCAGTCGAATCTGGGTTGATACAGCAGAAAATTAAAATCACGCTTGTAGGCGCACTTACCGACTTAGTGAGTTAAAATAAGTTGGGTGTTGTACGTAGATCTATAATTCATTATCTTTTACCATGCGAAAATTAGACGGATTAACACAACGCGCAAACATGCTTCTGTCTTTGGTTTCTATTGCCATAAACATTCATGCTGTCTCAGATCATACACTTATCTTTTGGAGATTTGCACTTGCACTTTCCAGAAAGCTCAATAAGAACAAAGCACAAGTCAATTTAAGCAAACTCAAACAGTTGTCATTTTATCAAACATACGGGTATTTTTCTAAAATCGATATTAACTTTTGATGGCGAAAATTTAAATTTAATGTAGAAATAGATAAAATCCCGATATACACACTGTAGGTACCTTTCTAAGTGGCATTGTAAGCTCCAGTAGAGTTAGTCATTATGTGTCTAAAAAGATGGTTTTGAATCAGAACAGCTATAGAGATGTAGAAAGCGTTTGCATCAGATAATAGCAGCTGTTAATTCCAACATATTCGAACAGCACATTAGAGAAAACTTAAAGTTAGCAAACCAGTAAATGATTGTAATAATAATCTATTAACTGATAAAACGTGTCGTGCGTTGACCACGTGAAAGATCAATTTACTTGAGTACCTGTATCAGTCCCGATTATCGAATCCATGCCTGCGTTAATAATGTGAAACTCATATTGAATAACCGTCAGAATTTTAATTACGGAATGCAATCAAATCTCTTAAATAATGCAAAAATGCAGGCCTCGGTGATCTACGTCTGACCTTATAGAAGAATGGGGACGACAATATTTAGGACGTTGACTAATCTTTGTCCTACTAAATACAATGAATATATCGTATTGGTTATTTAGAGCATGTCGAATATCCTTCCTATCTTTACAAAAGCAATCTTTATTCGTCCGATTTTCACGGCGACATAAACTTGAATCCAGTCGTTTCGATTATCTGATGGCGTCTCACCGCTTCACGTAAATCCCATACGGAAGAAGAGAAAGCCGAATTGCGGCTTAAAAGAGGTAGTGTGTGTAATAATTTCACTTTAATGTACATACATGCACGGAAATATGCATAGCCCTATCCAAAAATTGCCGTCTTTTTAAATCTCAAGATTGTATTTTAACGGTAAAATTTGCACTTTCTTGATTGTTCGGTTAGTTTTTATGAGGTGTATTTAAAAATTGAATAACCATAATATTATATTCTAAATAATAATAATTATAATAATATAATAAGAACTATTATTATATTATTAAAATATACTTATAGTCAAATGAAGATTTATTACTACTGTTTATCAGGTACACGTAAATTGTAAAAGCTTAGTTCAAATGGTACCAGAACGACATGGAAAACGCAGCATGCACAGTAAGTATAACCTCGCGTATATGCGTTTCGAATTTCCTGGTAACTCATCTTTAAGAGCCCGCACAACGCCTAAAATCCTCTAGTTAGTCGGTCAATTAATGCGGAGCAGTCGAATGGTGTCACGCTGGAACAACATTCGTTAATAATCGCTGTTATTCTGTAACTATCGAACACACAATGAAGTACCAAATACCTTTGAAAGTTCACGACTGATTTAGAAAAGAGACTACGACTATTTTGTTTAATTCCACAGAAGCTTCTGTAGTCGCCAGTAAAAAAGACTTTAATCCTTGTTTATGTTGATATGTAGGTATTTGAATATGTACGCAAATACTTTATGCTAAATTGTCAATAAGTATGTTTAATGTGTGTGGTTCTTTCAAAAGTAATAAATAATATGTATTTGGAAACAATAAATATTAATGTAAATTCATCTCATAACAATCAGACAGCACCATTTGAGTCACATAAGGCTATGTGTTTTTTTACTTTTTTGTAGAGCGAATTAACAACTGATGTGGCTAAATCAAAACGGAAATCAACTGTCAATGAATTTGCCAGAGAGACAAAGGTAATACATACCATCTTTTAATAATTCATCATTAGATTGGCATTTACATATTTAATATTATCATAGGATTCTGCTAGAAACCAATCATTTTTAGCTGTATTAGATTTAAAAAGTAAATTCAATCATGTCAATTGACGCTAATTAAACGACCACATCATAAATCTTTAGGCGACGTATTGTTGAAAATCAATCATTTGTTTGTCGATGGTTTGGCAGCTCATCGTTAATAGTCGGTGTTTCTAGTGGACAGCGAACAAATGACAGTGCTCATTACATATTGGTTCAATTACCGAGGTCAACAGAACGATTTTCATGGCTATGAACATGAATAATTTACTGTATATAGTGTAAACGCCCCGGCTTCAAGTAAATGCCGTACGACGTTACAAACTCGGTTAAGGTGCTCTGAATAGAGATTAGTTACTGATATGGGGGCCCTTAAGAGGGCTTGGTAATGCGTTCTCTTGAAGTCTTCAGAGTTGAAGATGTCCTAGAGCCTTGGGTGGACTCTGGTTGAGTCGTCGCTCCCGTGGCTGAGCTGTAATCGCGTTGTGTATGGTGTCCTGCAGGTCCTGCACTCAATTGGCTCGTCTCTCCGGTATCCCGCAACAAGATGAGTCACGGATGTAGTTAGTTGTTGGTGAAACTATCAAATCACCAGTGTAGGTATTGACAGCCGACAGAGCGCACACGTATTGACAGCCGACAGAACGCACACGCGTGAAGCAGGTAGAAGGCAAATGCCACCACTGACTTGCATGGTAAATTACCGTGCTTAAATAGCATGCAATATGTGTACTTGCATACTATTGGTTAAACGTGGTTAAACGTTGTTAAACGGCAATTTGCTTTTTTCTCATTGGTGCAACGTAAATAAATTTGAATTTAATTTACGCAATATGTCGGCGATTGATTTGTGTCGTTACAACACTTTCCTCTCTGAAAAAAAGAAAAAAAATATTCCTCTCTGCGAGGCTAGATAAGAAATGCATGACAGAGTTCGAACCAAGTTAAGCAAAAATATGATGAACCTTAAGTGCTGGGCTTAAATATGCTTGTTGGTTGCTTCAACAATGATATGATGCCAGGTAACTACTAGGAATTGCTACACAAATTGTTAGCTCTAGTGGACGGTCATAGCACGTGAGGCAAAATAGAGCAGTATAAGTTTTTGGAGCCGCAGCGTGAAGATTTCGAGGTAAATCGCCTCTGAATTTGCTAGGTTTAAGTTAAAACCTAAGCAGGTTGGATCGTTGTCAATGTGTTTGTATACGACCAAAGGAGCTAGAGTGTTCGACGTTGTGGTCATGACATTTGTAGAGTGGTCTTTGTGAAATAGATAAAGTTGAGATATGCATTGAAAGTGGCCTGTACCATGATATGAAGCTGATCACTACTTAGCGTTGCTACACGAAAGCGTTAGCTCTAAGTAGCTGGTCATACCAAAATAGGCAGTGTAATGTCATGTGTGAGAAATACATTACAATGTAAAAATATATACATTAAAATCAAAGGTAACTGCATAAAAATATGTACACGAACATTGCCTCAGAGATGGTATAATACCAAAGAACTGTTCAAAAATGCTACACAATTGTTAGCTAAGAACAGCTGGTTATGCCACGTGAGACAAATACTAAAAATAACGAAAGGTTAAAAAAATTTATAGTTAATGTTAATGTTTAAAAAAAATTAATTACGCGTTATACAAAGCAGGTTGAGATTGTGGGCAGACGGAGCCTGAGACGTGTGTAGAAGGTTGAACGCTCTCAGGATCAGGTGGTTCGATAAACGGTTTTAACCTGTCTATGCTTACTGATGTCGGTGTAGCGCCTTGCATAATGATGAAGTATTTTGGCTGTCTTAGTAAAATCGGGTAAGGACCGCGATACTTGGGTTGTAGTGGTGCAACAGCATTATTGTTGCGAACGAGTACTCTCTTGCAGCTGTGGAGCTGTAGGTGAACGAAGACCGGACGAGGCGTGTGTCTCGGCTGCTGTTCGGACATGTTACCGAAATGAAGTCGAAGGCGGGTAGCTTCGTTTTGTGGGTCATCTTGTGCCGGTAGTAGACGTGGGAGCTGACTAGGCAGGCGTAGATCCATGCCATACAAGAGTTGTGACGCAGACGTTTTAATGGATTCTCGAGTACGGGAACGCATGGCCAGCAGAACTAAAGGTAGTGCATCGACCCAGTTGCCATTAATGGACGAGGATGCTAAAGCTGCTTTGAGTTCCCTATGCATTCTCTCTACCATGCCATTAGCTTGGGGATGGTAGGCAGTCGTCTGGCGTAAGATGCATCCCATGTACCGCAAGGTGGTTTTGAAACGATCAGATGAGAAGCAAGTGCCTCTGTCCGTGATGACCTCATTGGGAACACCATAATTGGATATCCATGCAGAGATAAAACCGTTAGTTACTTCGTCTGCAGAAATGGTGCCAAGAGGTAATGCCGCAGGCCACCGTGTAAATCTATCGATCATAGTTAGAAGGTAGCTGAAACCTTGAACCTTTGTCAGATGAACTATGTCGATGTGGACGATGGCTAGGCGAGAAGTAGACCGAAAATGTTGCAACTTAGAACGAGTGTGTCGTGTGATCTTGTTTTTCTGACAAATTGCACACTCTGAGACCCATCGTTTAACATTCTGCCTAAGTCTGTGACCCCAGAAACGATCTGTAAGAAGTCGGACAGTCGCTTGGCTTCCTGGGTGAGAAATTGAGTGAATTGAATCGAAAACTATTTCTCTGAAGGCTGGTCGGCAGAACTGGCTTGTTGGGCTGCGTACCCGTGAAGTAAACAATTGGTAAGCCTTCCCACAGACGGCATATGAACTTGGTTGGGTGACGGGCTATTGATCTTTGAATGTGAATGTCACCGCGTTGTTCAGTTCGCAGGAGAGTTGGCGTTAGTGCAGGTTCACTGAGTGCCACGGAGTTGACAGTGAATGGTGACGGCGAAGGTGGTTGTAGAGAGACGTCTGGCCTGGACAGGGCATCTGCAATGAAGTTCTGTTTGCCCTTGACGTGAAAGACGTCAAATTGCCATTCGCTTAGACGAGAAAGCTGTCTTTCCACTCTGGCAGGGTACTTGGCGATAGATGAAGTTGCGTTTCGAAGTGCGCTAACTAGTGGTGCATGATCTGTGAAAACAACAAATCTGCTACTGCCAATGATGCTGATAAAATGGCGCACTGCGTCGTGGATGGCGAGAAGTTCTCGGCCGAAAGTGTCGTACCTCGTTTCTACTGGTTGGAGAGTACGCGAGTAGAAACTGATAGGCTTCCGAACTCCGTCGATCTCTTGTTCCAAAGTGGCTCCAATAGCGAATTCAGAAGCATCTGTCGTGAGTAGAAATGGCTTTTCGAAATCTGGATGCGTTAGCATTGTGGCATTTGCTAACGAGTTGATGGCAAGTCGAAGTAATTCCTCGTCTTCGGATGACCAAGCAATGATGGAATTCTTGCTAAGTCCTTTTCGGTTCCGCAGGTGCCTGCACAAAGGATAAAGTTGTTTTGAAAGGCCTGGAAGGAACTTGCGATAATAGTTTAGTACTCCCAGGATTTTCTGCAAATCGCTCAAAGTCCTTGGTGACTTGATATTCTTGATTGAATTCGTCTTTGACGGCAACGGTTGAATACCTTGGGCCGTGATACGATGCCCTAAGAAGTCGACGGATGAAGTTGCAATCTGCGTCTTGTCACAGTTGATCTTGAGTCCGTGGTTGGATAAGCGTGAGAGGACATTTCGTAGATGTTTCGCATGAGATTCTAGATCTGGACTGAATACCATAATGTCATCTAGATATGACATACAATAAGCAGAGTCGTCGCGAAGTATGTTGTCTATGAATCTTTGAAATGTCTGAGTAGCACACTTGAGTCCAAAAGGCATGTAAAGATATTCAAAAGGCCAAATGGAGTGATGACTGCAGTTTTCTCGATATCCTCTGGTGCTACCGGTATGTGATGGTACGCTTGTCTGAGGTCAATCACTGAGAAGAAATTGCTGCCGTTGAGTTTTTCAAGTAATGTGTTGATATTTGGAATAGGATATGCATCAGATTTTGTCACTGAATTTAGCTTACGGTAGTCTCCACAGGCTCTGTACGATCCGTTTGATTTTGAGACTAAGTGCAGTGGTGACGCCCATGAACTTTTTGATGGTCTGATGATTCCCTCTTCCAAAAGCCTTGAGAATTCTTCTTGGGCAGCTTTCAGCTTAGCAGGAGCCAGTGGTCGCTTCTTGAGTGCAATAGGTTGTCCTTCTGTGACGATATGATGCATCGTGTTGGAGACTCGTAGATCGGACTTGTTAAGATCGAAAAGCGATTTGTATTTTCGAAGAGCTGCTGATATCTCTGCTGAATGATGCACTGGGGTTGGCTGAATGACCTGTAACTCCAAACGCTCGGAGGCAAGTGTCCAAAAGCTTTGTTCAAGTCCGGTGGAGGGGTCGATGATCTTTTGATTGGCAAGATCAACAATGAGCCGAAATTTTAGAAGGAAATCAAGGCCTATTATATTATGTGAGACCTTGGCAATGATGAAGTTGTGGGAAAATTCACGTCGTAGACCTATGTTGAGTGTGCGGTATTGGCAGCCATAAGTTGGTATGGGCTCGCCTGTAGCTGTTGCGAGAAGAACGCCTAGCGACATCTCGGCCATTGAATCACCTTTGAGAACTGAGACTGCCGCACCTGTGTCTACGATGAACTCTTCGCCAGTTTTGAAATCAAGAAGGTGCAGAAGTTCGTTTGGCTGTTTGGCCGGGTCATGCAAACAAGTAGGCTGGTGATTGCGACCGGCATTGTCTGTTTGGTTCTCTATGTGAAAAATTCGGCGTGGACGAAAAGAGTCGACAGGGATGTCGGATTGTAGTTGGCTTCTTCCCTGTAGCGCCGTTGATGCCGTTGATGTGCAGAAAGTACGGTCTTCTACTTCCTGCGCCAGACGTTTCCCGATGCTGATGCACCCTTGTGCCTGCGGTCTGTTGTCCTCTCCGTCAGCTGTGGAAATTGACACTCATTCGGAAATTCTTCGGAACGACAAAGACAAACTTGGCAAGCATAAAAAACTTCTGGTGGTTATAACACCAGTTCTTTGGAGCATATTTATTAAAGGATTGCGGAGATCTCGATCGCCGCCTACCATTATAATTTGACTTGGAAACGAATTTTGGTCGAGCATTCACTTGATTTATCTCCGATTTGGTAATGGCCAATCCTTCTAGAACTTTGGCCATGTTCGCCACTGTTCTCTCTAAGGAGGAGATTCTATCATCTTGCGGGGTGAAGAAAAGGATGATGGATTCACTTTGGGTTCCAAAACCCTATATTCTAACTCACATCTCTCAGATAAGTCATCTATAGAGAGAGTGTTGGGGAGCTGTCTGGCAAAGAGTTTTAATGTTTGGGGAAGATTGTTAATAAAACAACCTTAGCCTCATGATCAGAAATGTTGGTTTTATACCAACGTTTCCGTAATTCCCTCAGTATTTCTATGGGGCCAAGATTTGGCATATCTAACTGCGCATATTTGCTTATTATCTGCTCAGTTTCCGTGGGTCCAAGCAAGGATTCTACCTCGTTTTGTAGGCCCAAAATGGGATTAGGTAGCTTCCTAATGGCCTCAAGCTTAGGATAAATCCGTCGCTGCAATTCAGAAGGTAGTTTAGCAAAACCTTCGACAGTTTTTGATGACTGTCATAATCAGGAAACGGGGAGAAAGCGGAGTCTACGCGCATGAAGAATAGCTCACTATCTCCATCCCAAACAGGAACATCAATATCTAAAATTGGACCTGACATTTTAACAATCTTACGGGATCTTAAAAGCATAAATTTATAAGCAATATGAAAATATATAAATATACTTTAACGAAACGCTTACCCACAAACAGCTTCCACAGTTGAGTTTGACGAGTACGTACGGTGCCGTTTCGTACGTAGGAAAGTTAAATAGAGACCCAGTTGGCCTTTGATGACAATGTATTATAATTATCCCCACAAATCCACAATATATATACCCAACAGATTTCCCAGAAAACCACGATCAGGGTAAAGAAAACACAAATGTCAATCTATTTATCCCAAAATAGATGAAAAAGGAAGTCAATTTTATTTATACCAAAAAAATCAGAACAATAATCAATATCCTGGCGCGGTCGCCAATTTTGTAAACGCCCCGGCTTCAAGTAAATGCCGTACGACGTTACAAACTCGGTTAAGGTGCTCTGAATAGAGATTAGTTACTGATATGGGGGCCCTTAAGAGGGCCTGGTAATGCGTTCGCTTGAAGTCTTCAGAGGTTGAAGATGTCCTAGAGCCTTGGGTGGACTCTGGTTGAGTTGTCGCTCCCGTGGTTGAGCTGTAATCGCGTTGTGGATGGCCTCCTGCAGGTTCTGCACTTAATTGGCTCGTCTCTCCGGTATACCGCAACAAGATGAGTCACGGATGTAGTTAGTTGTTGGTGAAACTATCAAATCACCAGCGTAGGTATTGACAGCCGACAGAACGCACACGTATTGACAGCCGACAGAACGCACACGCGTGAAGCAGGTAGAAGGCAAATGCCACCACCATCATGCAACATTGTTGGTTGGCTTTGTAACATTAACACAAAACATATCCTTCTGGCGTTTTCAAGTCGAGGTCACTGGCTGGTCACTTATGATATTTGAAGTAATTTACATTATGCTACTCGAGAATTGCGATATTGTAGACGAGTATTGGACACATTTCATTAATCATGTTGACTAATAAGAAAACCAGTAAGCGTTCATTACAAATTTATTCAGTGTCAGCCTCCGGAAGAAAGCTAGGTCTGAAAAAAATATTTCAAATTGGGCTTTGTGTGGTGACTTTGATATCCTTTCCAAATTCAGTTCTCGTAACAATTTACGACAAACCGTTCCATAGAAGTTGTTTCCTTTCAAAATATTTCTAGAACAGATTATGTTGCCCTTCACCGGAGCCCTTTTAATTTCGTGAAAAGTATTACTATAAAGCAAGAGTAATTTTTAAAAATATAGATCATGGATGGTCGAAACGCGTCAGTGCGTTGCGGCTGGAGGTAGTTTTGTTATGTTGTTCGACGACTGGTTAAATACAATGTGATTGGTGTTTACTTCAAAATCTCAGACTTGTTTAAAGTATTGTTACCAACATACGCGCAATCAATTATTGTTTAATTATGTTGCCTATATATTTATATGTGGCGAAAGCTGCAAACAGTTAATTTTCGTGATTGCATGGAAATTGTGCAGTCGACATGTCCAGTCAAGTTCATTGTATGCGAGACTGCTAAAGATGAGAGCCGCATAACTAAATTGTATTTCCATATATATTCAATGCGGTTTGATCCACGATAGTCAGTTTGCCGTCGTACTCTGATGATGATCATGGAAGGTCGAAACGCGTCAGTGCGTTGCGGCTGGCAGTAGTTTTGTTATGTTGTTCGACGACTGGTTAAATACAATGGGATTGGTGTTTACTTCAAGCTCGCAAACTTGATTTAAAGAATTGTTACCACCACCCGCGCAATCAATTATTGTTAAATTGTATTGCCTATATATGTATATGTGGCGAAAGCTGCAAACAGTTAATGTTCGTGACTGCATAGAAATTGTGCAGCCGACATTTCCAGTCAAGTTCAATGTATGCGAGACTGCTAGAGGTGAGAGCCGCATACCTAAATTTGATTTCCATATATATTCAATGCGGTTTGATCCTCGATAGTCAGTTTGCCGTCGTACTCTGATGATGATCATGGAAGGTCGAAACGCGTCAGTGCGTTGCGGCTGGCGGTAGTTTTGTTATGTTGTTCGACGACTGGTTAAATACAATGGGATTGGTGTTTACTTCAAGCTCGCAAACTTGATTTAATAATGTATTTCCTAGGCGTTATTAGGAATTTTAAACTATCAAAGAAACAGATTGAGTAGAGGGCAAAGTATAAAATATAACCAAAATTGTGCAAAACCTTTGAAGTATATCTAAAAAGTGGAAGAAAGCCATTACATAAATTTGAGATATTGGCAAGTTATTAAGCACATATATTAATAAGAATAATATTAATAATATAGAAAATGATTAAATTAAATATTCCTGTGGAAAATAAAAGAAAGCTCGTTATCGGGTAATCAAAAGACACTAAAAGAAAAGCGGAAGTACGTGCTTATTACAAAAAGCAGCTACGACTTATTAAATATAGCTAAATTATTAGGTGAACAATAAAAAATTTTGAGCAAATATTTAAATTTGTAAAATGTTAGAAATTAATGTTTGTCAATAAGTTTATGGCATTTACTTGCCACTTCGCCTGAAAACATTTACGAAAAGCGTTTTATACCGCATGATACTACTACATTAATTATCCGTCATAGTAGATTACCAGCTGATTTAGAATTCAAAATATTCTCTCTAGATTTTATTTCAACCGATTTCCCAAATAATCTAGCTTCTCCTTTGCGTTGGAATAATGCTATCCATTTTAATCCAACCTAGTTGATATTATGGTCTATCTCCGCTGGATGGCGATCTAGATCTGATTAAATAATATGAATAAAGTTAATTTCGTTTTTATTTCCCACATTTTGAATTATTCTTAATTGAATGGTATCTCCCATATAGATTAGACCAAAGTAAAAAAAAATATCATATAAGAAGGATTTTATCAACTATGGGATTTTTTCGATTTGCATTGTCAATTTCGCAAAGATCCGATGGATCTCCATTTCCAAGTAATTATCGAGTTCGTCTTCGTGCGTACTTGAAAATGGCGATCAATCAGATTTTTGCAAAACTGATAATGAAAATCTGCTAACCGCGAAAGAAAACCGTGAATACACTTAATGTGATGATTGCACTTCATAAAACAAAACAAAAACCTTCTTAGTTTTAATTTTGTTTCAGTATAGTCTTAATTACATAATTCTCTGCTGAACATTTGGATTTTTGTATCTCGAAATCCAGTATAATTAATAACTTACAATAAACTTTATCATCCGATCTGTTTTTATCACATACTATTCACTTATCTGACTGATTTCTTTTAATGGTTTACACTGAAGCTATCTATGTTGACAGTCACAGATCACAAGCATTTTATAATATTAAATTTTAAAATCCTTATCTTTCTTAAAAGTGGATTATTAAAGTTAAAATTAAACAGATTTACCGAGTGTATATTTTACCTTTAAATATAACCTTTAAAAATATCACAGTTTTGTACAAAATTAAAATTCACAGATAATAATATTCTATTCATCCTTATTTTTAAATTGAAAATAAGCTAGTTCAATTTTTTTTCAATTCGTTATCCATAATATCATAGCAAATATATATCTTTCATGCGTCTTACTAAAAGCGACAGTTTCTAAGGTGGCGTTCTAAGTGGATTGCCTTAAACTAGTGCATAAGTATATAAATACTTGGATCGATAGCGGCTTTCTCCATTAAAAAAATTCTAAACATTTTTGAAATTTCTTTACAAAGGATTAAATATGCTGAGAGAACGCATAGATTAAAATTTTTCTTTATTTTTGAGTTTCTATTAAAAAACAATTCATAATGTGAAATTCCCGTTAGAAAGGAATATTGTTCTACATTTAAAATTTATCCATCTTTTTCCAGCAACATCTCTGAATGTTTATTTAGCAACTATGCTAATAAGTTTGTGTGTTTTTATTAATATTTATTCCCAAAGATAGTATAGTTTCCCATGCAATTAAAATCATTTCGAGACTTTATACCTTTTGGAATGCTGAACGTTTAATATGATTCTTATTACATTTTATGTTACATTTATGTTTATAAAGCCATATACCCGTGGCTAAATCTCTTAAAATTAAGGAATCAACATACACAGGAATCAGTTCCTTATTATCATTATTTTTAAATTGGGAATTTAACGTTATCTTTATTTACTTTGATATAAACATCGTCTTTATAAAATTGTTCATACAACTTTTCGTAATAATAATATCTGTTTATAAGAACTGTGGTTCCTCTATCATTTTAAAGGCAAATAAAATAAACGAATTAGCTTTCAAATATAAAATTCGTAGAAATTTAAAAATAAATGGTTAAATTGGAATACCTTCTTGCTAACCAAATTGAAATAGTTGCATCATTTGTGACATCCGGTGTTTAAATGATTAATTTCTTGATTTTTAATCTGGTGTCTGTGAAGAATCCAGGCGACCAATTAAAGTTCGAAGACGAGAAAATGTCAGCAAGTGAGTATTTCCACATTAATAAAACAGGATTAACTCACCAATATTTAAATCAAGGTTGTGATCTGGGTATAAACACAAGCCCCATTATATACAAACTAAAAATTGCATAATGTAGAAAGGGCAATTCACCCAGTAGACTGGTTTAGTTATTAAATATCTAAAAATGTTGTACGTGTGGTTGTTGTTGCACAGACTCTAAAGCACTCGTGGCTAGGTTCGATCCCAATCCGTATGTGAAGAGATCTCAATAAGGATAAAAGTGGTCTACTGGATGAATTGCATTTTCCACATTATATAATGCTTAGTTTATACTGACAAATGTATGTACAGAATGGGACAGGTTTTTATATCAAAATCGTAATCTTGATTTAATTAATTGTTATCAGCGCCCGCGCAACTGTTGTTCGTTTTATTAGCTTATCATTCATTCAGAAAAAGCCATAAGTCGATCGGCAATCGTGTAAATGCATAGAACTAAATAGATTATCCAGTGTTTTGGTTGAAATTCAATCTTAGTTGAACATAGTAACCCTTTCTTCGTTCGAAAAATCCGTACATACAATATTTAGTATAGTAGTAATCTTCTGTGGAAATTTATTTTTGACAATGTATGAGGAAATATGGTTAGTCGACTACCTTAAATTAAGGATTAAAATGTTATGAATAAATTACTTTCAGGATTTTTTATGCTAGTATTATTCATCATGTGTATTAATATTCGCATGATATTGCACGAATTTTACACTTTTAATTTATAACTTTGTCGTTTAACTGCGGACTCATTTAAATATGTACAAAAATTATCAGGTTTTCTTTCATAACAATTTTGCTGTAAGGGGTATCTTACTACAATTTCCTCGATTTATAATACTTTTTGGTAATTCAGCTATTGTCCTTTGATTATGCTCTAAGGAAATTTTATGAATTTTCCAATATGTACTATTATTGTATTATTTTTCTATACCTTAAATGATATTCCTACTAATTTTCATGTGTTATAACTATTACTCATCTCGCATTTAATATTTATCTTTTTAATTCATTATTTAAATGTCACCTTATTTTCCTTAATATTTTATTTATTTCTATGTTTCCCTTTTTATCCAATCTGGATTATATATTGGTTTTTGATTCTTAATAAGTCAGTGTCTATATGTTTTGTCCCTAACTTGCCTTATAATTTATAAGTATTATCTTATTATCATTTTATTTTTTTCATTTTTTGAGCTTGTTTCAAGAATCTGTTTATAACCAATAGGATTAAACTAGTGCTCACTGTGTTGTTTTAACAATTTTTTCTACATGAACTGCTATTGCGTAATAGTACATAAGTTTTTCTCAATATTTTGTTTGCAAAAATATGTCAAAAATAAATTTCACTCCGTTTTTTGCTTAGATAGCTGTTTCTTGCATGAAAAACCAAAATCACACTCATTCGTAGAAGGCCCATCATTATCAAAGACTACTCATGAGACTATTATCTCAATGCGTTTATTGACCCGATATTATGTAAATTCATATAAGACTACGTACAATTTAGTACATTATTAAATACATTCGGGCTATTAATGAAGCACCCATATGAACATGGGCATGGATAAATGCAAAAATGGTTGTATTTGGAAGTGCCTACCTATAAATATGGAAAGCGAGTAGAAAATCATTTGAACGATGCAAACTTGAAAAATGAGTCAACGAACAAGCTGGCGTATTCAAGGAAACTACAATGGGCAACCTATACACCGTGCATTCCAATCAAGATGAATACTTCCTTCTTTGCAAAATATGTCAACATGGCATAAATTATTAACCGACATTGATTAACCCTACATTCCGCATAATTAAATTCGTAATTATTGACTTTCAAAAGACACTTACTTTGCTTCTAGCTTACACCACTTGGTGTGATCCTGCTGAGTATACGAGAACCATAAAAATACATTCAAAAAGGCACAAAACTGTAGAAGGGTGAATTAAATTTGGAACCAATCACCTTTCAATATATACTGATTCGTAGCAGATGAAAACTACTACCTGCCGAATAGTGAGCTCATATACATTATGCCGGCAGCATTGTTTCGAACTGAACCTGTGCTTACTAAACACATTTTTCTCTCTGAATGAATACAAATATTTCGATAAAGGAAGTTTCTATCGAGTATGTGTAAATTTTTGTTGTCCTTACGACTATTTTTCGGCCTCAGAAAAGGCAGCTAATTCGATTTTTTGAATTATGAACGTAAAAACTGATCTTGCGTTTCTATCGAGAAGAACAAAGAAGGGTCTTCTAAAACATTATCATAAAAACAATTTTTGAAATTAAATTTCTTTTTTTACCAATTATTCACTATGATATTTAGTTTTCTTTTGTTAAAACAGGAACCTGGCTTCAAGTTTTCAGTATAAAATTGATGTCGTTGTAACGCCAATAATTAACTACGATATATTTCAAAGTTTATGCAAAGCTTCTACGGATTTCAGAAAAGATTCAGCTCGAAAATCCTAATAGCTGTTCCTTAAAAATTCGTATGCAGACAATTGCTTGATGTTACAGAATTGGTAGTTTAATTATTTGATAAGCGTGTATCTAAGATGCAGCAATATTAATTAAACAGAATATCCTATTGAAGTCAGTTACATTAATTGCATAAATATATATATTTTCTTGAAATCTTAAAGGTGGCCATTTTCACTGCTTCGGAGAATAACTAATATATTTATTTTTATCTATAAAATATAAATTTTAGAAATCCTCAAAACAGTTGCTCGAGCCTGCGCCCACATATGACATCTGGCGTTCGCGGATTCAAACATTCATTGTTGAAAGACTTTTTGCTCAGGTACGTTGAACTCTTCCCAGAAATGCTTCTACACACGCGCGCGTATGCACATTATAAATAATCTCCTTGATGGATTGCCATCAACCTACTTTGTTAACTTGTTGTTATGCCAAGTAAGGGTTAAGAAATCTAAGTTATATATTTTAGTATAAAATATTTTGTATTCGTTACATAAGCCATTTTACTGCGTTTATGCTTCAGTTATATTTGACTTCCGAGATTGAATATTAGCATGAGTTATAAGTTTTATTTATTATTTAAATAAAAATTAAAAGAAGCTAGATACTGTGCGAAATATTGCAGAATAAACTTTAGCTTATTATGGTGAAACTATATATATATATATATATATATATATATATATATATATATATATATATATATATATATATCTTGAAATCCATTGTGTTGGTACCATGTACCGACTGGGAAACCTTATTATTGTGTATGTACCGACTAGGCAACATTAATCTTGTATGTTAAAAGTATGAATAACTTGAATTGAAGAATCGTTTATAAAGAAATAGAAGAAATTGATAAACTATTGGATCGTTTTCTTTATATATATATATATATATATATATATATATATATATATATATATATATATATATATATATATATATATATATATATATATATATATATGAAAACACAGTTAATCCATGGAATGACATTTATTAATAAATCTTATTTCTACCAGTATCTTCAGCAATTATTCTGAATTCGTTAATTTATTCGTTCATCCAATCCCAACTGTACATTTGTCCCAACCAATCCCCTCTTCACTATGTCTCTCTTTGTTTTACGGAATTTAGTGTCGAAACTACAGATGATAGAAAATGAAATTCGTACTAATCTTTTAAAGTAGGTGGCATGGATAACAGAAGGTGCGAGGAAGGGAGGGATAAAAAAAGCTAGCGCGGGATGCAGTGCAATTTTCTAAGGTCAAAAGGTTTCCTGAGAATCCAAGTAAAGTTATTTTTAATTACACTGACATCAAACTAACGAAACATCAAAATAAAATTCTCACTCTTTTGCCGAAATACTGAATAACAAAAACTAGAATATATATATATATATATATATATATATATATATATATATATATATATATATATATATATATATATATATATATGCATTATTTTGGAGATAATGCGAATAATAACCATCCGCTGAGAATGAAATCGCAACCAAAGACTATTAAAATTAAAGTCAAAACGAGACTCCTTACTTCATCAGTAAATAAAGTCGTATTAAATCGCAAAAAATATCTCCTGAAATCAACAGAACAAACGTTGAAACCATTGCTTGAATCGGTTCAATTTACTACTGTGCAGACGAGACACAAAAAGTAATTCAACAAACACCTGCTGGATTATGAATATAAAATTTTAATCAGTGGTAAAATTGAATCATTTTGCAAGTAACGATGCTTGGATCACTATATCAGCCTTATTTTTATTTATCGATCAATATGTTTATGTATTTTATTGAGCTCTTCATATATTTCCAAGTTATTTTGCACTGCTTCACAAAAAGCATTTTATTTAAAATTAATTCTACATTTTATCTGTCTTTTACATTTCACAATGTAAATTGTAATTTTTATACCTATAGGCGTATGCCATTCTAATCAGCATTTGAAATATATGTGTTCATAGTTACATTAATGTAGTATTTGCATAATTAACTTAATTCTTCTGAAATATAAACTGTTTTTTATTAATTAATGCTTAAAAGTTTGCTAGTATTCTCTTCCTATCCATAGCTATATAGTTTGATTGAAGTCAAAATTAAATAAAGCTTTGTTTCACTTGACTAATTTGAATAACAATTTTACGCTCTTTAAAGATGTCCAAATTTAGAATAGATAATCAAAAAATAATTTTCTCTGAGATAACAGCTTGTTTTCTGATTGAAAGCACATGGATAGATATTTTTAATGAAAGGACTATTGGTCATCAATTTGTGTATCAAAAGATGTCCATTTTCCTCCGAAACACATTAAAAACGTCACCAATAAATTGCAAGCGTTTCTAGCCGATATTTCCATAATATACGATTTTTTAATTATGGATCTCAAATAAAAGAACGACATTTTCTTGCTTTCCATATATTTGCAATGCGGTTAGACCCTCGATAGTCAGTTTATCGTCGTACTCTGATGATAGTCGCGGAGGATTAAAACACGTCAGTGCGTTGCGACTGACGGTAGTTTTGTTACGTTGTTCGACGACCGTTAAATACAATGGGATTGGTGTTTACTTCAAGAACGCAAACGTGATTTAAAGAATTGTTACCACCACGCGTGCAATCAATCATTGTTTAACAGAACAACATTATTTAAGTCAAGGTTGTGATCTTGACGTAAACACGAGTCTTCTTATATATTTACATTTATCAGCATAAACTAAGTAATGTAAAGTTTGGAAAGGGCAATTTATCCAGTAGCCCGCTTTCGTCTTTTTTGGGAACTGTTAACGTACAATCCGCGTCAAGTTCTAGACATTACGTGATGAGTTCCCTATAAGGATGAAACCGGTCTTCTGGATCAATTGCAATTTCAACATTATACTATGCTTGATTTTTACTGACAAGTTCATAGATATTATATATATATATATATATATATATATATATATATATATGTATACATATAATAGGATTGGTGTTAAATCAAAATCGCAACCTTACTTTAAACAATGCTATAGCTACCCGTGAAACCAATGTTTGTTTAATTATAAAAAAGTGCCATATTTACATTTTATTATAAAAAAATCTAAGTTGAGCGCATACGTTGTTTAAACAAAAAAGGAAAGGAGGCTCCTTGAAAGATCAAACACAAACCAAATGGCAGAAACAGTCTACCGAAAGAGGACTTTTACTCCTTAATATCGCAAAGTTCATGTTAACATTGGTGCCTCTGCTATTAAAAACGCCTTTGATCAGACCTGAAATGTGGTTTGGTATGTTCTGATCCTGATTTATAATGGGAAGGAAAGTGAAACGAAGCAACCAATAAATTCGCTGACTAATGATTTATATTCATCTGGCAGATTATACTCGAATTTTTTTCGCATGGATGGTGTTAAGGTCAGAATTTTCATTTTATGGCTGCGAGGGGCTAGCATACATACATGTATGTGCCAAATATTTCATGGCCATTTGCAACCTATTTCAAAATTTGCCGCATGCGTATACTGAAATGAACACTAACATGGGGTTTAATCTATTTGAAGTATGCTTTCTTTGCTTTCTGACTACTCCTTAGTCGTAACCGGAACTTCACCTCAAAACAACGATCGAATGCTTCAAATTAATTCTTCGCCCATGGACAGTAAAATCTCCAAGCCGCTTGAGTAATGAAAAAATTGAAAGAACGCACTCCGTTTCAAATAACTTATTAAAAATACTTCTTTGTAACAGTTAAACACTGTTTGTTTGGTTTATCCTTCTGGTCACAAGTGAACTAATTTGTTACTAGGTTCGCAACACCTAATACATACTTGCATATATATTAGTTCTTCACAACAAACAGTATTTAACTGTAATATATTGAATTGAATGATGTCATGCTTACCGCGAAATGTGATAACTGATATCGATCAAGGCCAGAGTGTATGGACTTACTGAAGTTCCAGGTGTTTAGAAATTGTTGTAATTCTCAATTTCAGTGAACTATAGCATAAATTGATATACATCATGATGGTACCATATTCCAACTCGGAAACCATAGTGCTAGTTCCATGTACCTTTTCGGTACAATAATGTTGGTATCGGTTACTAACACAATAGCCATAGTGTTATTATCCTTTACAGACGCGGTATATATATTATATAGTGTGAGTTAGCGTTGAAGTCGCATTGTCGTTGACTTTAGATGATGTTAGCTTCACTATTGCAGGTTTACACATTCGTCTAGGAGATTGTACCGTCCTATTATTCCACATTCTTCTACCAAATATATAGTGGTTAAAGGGCGTAATACCGGCTCCTACTGATGAGTCGCCTGTAAGCACGAAACGAATATGCATGAGATTATACTTTCCGTTCATGCTGCCTTTGGTTTATCCTTCTGGTCAGAACTGAACTAATTTGTTAATAAGTTTGCAACACCTATTACATACTTACTTCTATGTAAGCTTGTGCAAAATAGACTTAGAGAAAACATCTACGCCATAACGAAATGCGATGACTCTATTTGTACTATAAAAAAGTATAAATCAATTGTGGACAGTATCTCATTTACGTTAATCAAATCTATCCCTTCAAGCATGTAAAATTAAAGATCAAAGTTAGCTACATTTGACCGCCTTCCAAGCGTAATCGATAAAACAATAATTGTTCAAAAAGGAATTAATTAACAATAGCAGAAAAGGTTCTAGACAGATTTAAAAACAGTGCATGCAGAAAAGTAAACCATCAGCTCGGACAGTCAAAGTTACATATTTAGAAAAATAATTTTTAATCATGATCGTGTATACCACTAAATCATCATTTGAAACCTAATATTCCACGGAATTAAAACCAAAGCTGTTTAAGAACAATAGTCAACTCAATCTAAGGATTGTTTAATAAACGTGAGTTTCTCTTACACTGCATATATAAAATGTTGGATAATCGCTTTTGTAGAATGTAATACTGAGATCTAAATTGTTCCCCTATAATATAAAGGCTCGTCACGTAGCGGATTTGGATGCAAAAATTTCCCGACGCTCCGCCGATGCCGACAGCTTATTTTTGGCACAACAATCATTGAATGCAGCTAACGAAGTACGACCGAACTCATTATGCACGTGGCAACAAACTGAAAAGTCGCAGCTCTTCACAACAAACAGTTCAATATCAACAGCTGCATAACACATATTGAGGACTCTCCACTACAGAAGACCAATGCTGATGGTTGCTGCCGATTCCATTTAATAGGATTAGAATAAAACACGTTTATTTCACAAGCATTTTATGATAATATAAAGTTGTTAACTTCAGTTGATGACAGATTTAAGTCCTCCAATTATAATTTTTATATTGATGGCTTTTGCGTTAATTGATTAATACTTGAATTTGACGAAAAAAATCATTGAATGAACCAGATCTCACAAATTACAGATTACATGTGATAGCAACTGATTAACTGATTAATTTTAATGTAATTAATATAAGGTATTTCAAACGCGACAGCAAGGAGTTTAATGAAATATTTTTAAATAGAGCATTGGGTAAACAAATTAGATAGGCTAAATCTAATATACTTATGTAACCTGACGAAATTTACACCAAAAATTTTTTATCAGATTTTGTCTTTACTGAATTATGATTGGTTTAATGTTAAATAATGGCGTGCAAGCGATAACTCTCGACAACAGCCATATAGGTAACAATCATTTTACCGTCGTCAAACTTATCACTGTAATACTACGTATAATTATTCAATAGTTATTAATTTAGCAATAGGTTAAAGGGCGTTATTATTTAAATCGAGATATCGGACATGAGATGAACACCAATTCATTTTTTAACTAATCCCCAAGCAGCAGAATTATCCCCAGAAATATTAAGCTGCGCGTTATATATATATATATATATATATATATATATATATATATATATATATATATATATATGTGTGTAGAATGTGTGTGTGTTTAAGTATTTTCGATATTGTCCAAAGCCATAAATTAAAAAAATTGTTTATCAGAAGTAATCTAATCAATGACAGTATGATCTTATTAATTAATGATTAAAAAATTTATTATATTCACTTTTGTAGTATCAAATAAAATTTTAATAATATTGTAGATGGAATTCAGCTACAAACTTGTTTTCGTCACTGTTGGGCACTTATCAAGTAAATGCTAGCATTTCCACCGCTGTGATTTGAATCAGGGAGTACTTGGCTCCGAATTTATCAACTATTCCTTACACCACCAAAATTGCATATTGCATGCAGTTTTTAGTTACATGAAAACGTCAATTATTTTCAATTATTTCTTCAGGTGGATCCTATTCCGTTTCACTTTCAACATACTGTTACAATTAACTAATCCACGATCTGTCATTATAAGAGAGAAACTACAACATTTGGGTAGGTAATATTTAATGAACTATGAAGAATTGATCTTATTGTAGATATGTTGTCGGTATAAACTAAACATGGCATAAGATAGAAAATTAAATTATCGCCTAGGCCAATTTCGTACGTTTTGATATTCAAAAGGTATTTGCTAGAGCTTCTACTCAATATTACGTTTTCTGCCGTATTCTGATGATTAGCGTGGAATAATTAAACACATATTTACGCGCAAAATGTTGGATAAAAATGGGATTGATTTTTATCTCAAAATCGCAAATTTTATTTTTATCGATTTTTCATCACCCTTACAGCCAATGATTGTTTAGACTTTGAAATTAGCAAGCATTAAAAATAAGAAAAGAAAATAACCGAGTAAGAACTTTGGCTCTCATCAAGAATATTTATACAATTATAACGATTATTTACAACAATGGAAATAAAGTTATACAGCGGATGTAGTAGCTAGGATATTTGAATTTTAGTACGAAACTTGCTGTTGGGGGATAATTGATAGTGCTTGTAGGACGTTATAATCTTAATTCCTTTACATTTTCAGGTGCACAGATTGTGATGACTCTTGATTATTGGGTTATCTCTTTTCGTGTCACTCTGAAGCCATCCACAATTAGTTTTACAGAAATTGTTCGTGAACCAATCTTCTGCGAATTTTGATGAAATAATTAGAAACAACGTTACTCAGGAGATAGGTTTAAGCTCTCTTTCAAAATTGATGCCCGTATGAAGCCTGATTTTATGTCATATTCGTATAGAATTGTAAAAGTATTGGCAGTGTTTTAATAATTTTTAATATTTTATTATTGTAATTTTTTACAATTAAAATTATCACCATTAAATTTGGCAGTATCTGATGAGAGCTATGAAAACGAATCTTATAAATTAATATAATCTGCCCCCCTGTGGAAAAGACACATTACCATTTATCGTAGCAGCTATTTTATGTCCACATTGATTTCCTCTTGTATAGATTATTATACATATATGTGATTCATTGCTATGTCGAATAAAGCTACTCTGTTCACTGTCAACCTTTTTCACCTGCATAAATGGACACTCTATTCAGAATTTCTTTCTCAACAGCCATGTCCCGATTTCAAAACAAATAACTAAAATATCACAAAGACACTTATTTATGGCCCCACCCTTCTGATATAACTAAGTCCGATAGAAAATTTAAATGGGATTATCCTAAAGGGCTCTGTAATTGAAATTTAGTCATCATAGCTCATAGTTTTCATTTATGCCATATATTTAAATTATATATATATATATATATATATATATATATATATATATATAGAGAGAGAGATTTATTGTACCGTTCAATTGTCCAACTGTCCTTGACTAAATATATAATTGGTGTAGGGCGAATTACCGGCATCTACTGATGAACCGTCAGTAAACGCAAAACGAATGTGCACATGAGATTATTCCTTCCATTAATTCTGACTTTGGTTTATCCTTCTGGTCTTAATTAACCTAATGTTTTACTAGGTGCGCAACACGTAATAACCAATTATATATATATATATATATATATATATATATATATATTCATAGTACCCTTTCCATATGCAGAAATAATAATAAATTTTATCAAATACAAGAAACGCTTCATTTTTATATTCTTCTCATTTTGAAATGAAAATTTTTTAATATTTAAATTGAAAGGCAAAACAAGATAGGAAAATGTAAACATGGAGAGAGTGTGAAATAAGGGAAACGTCTCACGCATTTTTAACGCTGTTAAACTACAAATATTTTTTAAGGCAACACACTTGCTTGTACCAGGAATCAAAGAGAAACAGTCATTAATATTGATATAAAATATTATATACTAATATGCATGCAAAAGACGTCGATCAACTTACGTAGGCCGATCTACCAGACGATTAATTACTAGAATGAGGGAACATTGCAACTGAAAAACCTGTTTTAAATCAAATGGTTAATTCAAGTCTGTAATTACGCAACAAGTCGGTGAAATCTCACAAGTATGTTCTCTAGTCGTAACATTTAAAATAATTACTCAATGTAATAACAAAAGGGTTCTAGCCACAAACGAAGCTTTATGGATAAACAAATTTCAGCCGGATTTATGCTAGTAAAAGAAGCATGTTCAGGCATTGAATTAGAACTGGAGGTGATGCCGCCAATTGATTGGTTATTTCCCTTATTTCACAGTCTTGCCATGCTTGCATTTTCCTATATATTTTTATATAAAGAAATGTTCATTTGTAGATACTTGAGAAGAATATGAGAAAGAATTTGTTTTTGTATCTCATAAAATTTCTTTTTCTTTTTGCACATAGAATAGGCACTATAGAATTTTTATTAAGAGCCGCATCTATATATATATATATATATATATATATATATATATATATATATATATTGTCGTTATAAGCTAAACACTGCATAAGATTTCAAATAAAATTAATTAATTTCACCGATTTCATCTCTATTTAGCACTTATCTGTAGTTTCCTGAGTGTAACTGAATTAATTACGTGGCATTCGATTTACTGTGGCATAGTATTCTCTGCGCTGCCAAAGCTGCAGTTTGCATACGGTTTTCAGTTTCACACCAATTTTTCCCGGGTAGGTCTTTCCTACAGTTGGAAATACTTTGGTATTACTTTCGACCTAAAGTTTTAACTAGCCATCTCATATTTGTCATTATAAGTTATAAACATATCACCTGTAATTGTAATAATAAATGCAATAGTAGTACAATACCATGTTTTTATATTTGTTGTCCTTATAAAAATGTTTCACAGGATCACCAAACGCAATTCATCATCCAGATTGACTTAAATCTTGTTAAGCACTCTTAAAATTTTCCAAGAATTACCGAAAGCCAAAATATAATTAAATCTGCCGATTTTTATTTTTTACATCGATATAATTCCCATGGTGGTATAGCGTCTGTTTAATAAGGACAGACGAAGATGTAGTCATTCAGACTTCAGGTCTAAAATGATATCGAAGCGAATTTACCTTCAACAACATGGTTTATTTAACATAAAGTGTATATGCCTGCAAATTGTAGGCATTGCGTGGATTTGGTTGCTAATGAGTTTACCTGCCAGACTGAGCCAAATGCCTCGGGATCGAGCCACGGCAACGAAAATTATTACAACTACTGATGATTGCTCAATAAGGCCGAAACCGCTCTAGTTGATGAATTTACTTTAATATCTTATGCAATGTTTAGTGTATACTGACATTATATATCAAATAAAATACAACCATCGTACTATAATTATTTCAGTTTGAAACTTGCCGGGTCTAAAGGAATACAAACATCATTCCGTTTCATTTGATGCCTCGCATTTGGTTTAAGTAAAAAATAACATTTAGTGTTAAACTGTTATTGCGAGAAGAGAGCAAGCGTGCCAGACGTGAAGGGTAGGTTTCGGCTGCTGAAGGAAATTTTGGTAACTGGAACCTGAACAGATAGTTCTTGTCAGCCTTGATTGGCAGACTATCTAAAAGAAGGAAACCTCGGAGTATAAACCATCTGCATAATGAGTGGGTGACCTAGCGTTCTTTTACAGCATACATATAACCGTGAATAATCCGAACTAAACTGAGTCTTTACTGCATTGTCCGTCACGCAGGATAAAAGAGCGTCACCTTTTCTGCCGAGTCGTCCAGTTTGGATAAGCGAAATCAGGCTATTGCTGACACTTTCATTTTGTATCATGCTTGTTTTGTTCATTTTTTTTCGCAATCAATAAATAGCACTCTCGTATGTACTATGAATAAGATAGATTTTGATGAAATAAATGAGCCCAATGTCATATTTCCAAATATCTAGAATAGTTCCAATAATCTTCCATTTATCAAACATTGGTTAGGTTTGTCACATCAACTAATTTAATGTGCAAGCATTCATACAAATTAGGCAACGAGAGGCTTAATCACGTACGTTGGATAAATTATAAATTGATATATCTTACGTATCCGCAATGGGAAATCAGGAGACTACGAGTATTCTTGAATGAGTTGCGCTATACTTACCTACGCCGTATTGACTTAAAAACTCAGTTACCACCAGATGCTTTTATACCGAACAATGAGGATTCTGTATTGTCGTTTCCTAACGAGTTGAATCCTGTTTAACTTAATGAATCCCTCTAAACAGCAGACTTTGTGCGGCACGCTTCATGATGTTCATTATAACCAATGACAAAAACCTTCAACGTTTCATTTTCGTTGTATTTGCATTTGATCCCATCAAATGCAGCGCAGACGACCGCAAAGACGCTTTCTACTGCGACATACATTTTCTACTAAGTAGAGTGAGAAGTTACATATTAAGTTTTGATTAATGATTACAGTGTTGTCGAATTGTGGTGCTTAAGCGATGCATAATGTATTCGAAGTGACAGATGCCCATGAAGCTAAATGCGCAATGATAATTTTGAACGACAGTTGGGTAGCTGCGCAAAGCACAGATGATAATTTAATTGCACAAACTTCAGACGTGGTGTAAGGCGTTGTGCCACATTGCGCTCTCCAGCCCACAGACAACTGTTTACTCAAAATAGTTCATGTAAAAATTAGTAATAGTTGGCTTAGTTGCGTCCATTGCTATATTTCATTTTAGTAAAAATTTGTCGACTCTAACAATGCACTTATCCTTTAAACGAAACATGTTGTGCGACAGGAAATAGATCAATAATCTGCCCCTTGTTATGCCCGACAAGTTAGTTGATTCCACTGTCTTCATTTTTACTCCGGATATTTTGGCTTCCTGTTTCGGAAGTCTTTTCAACGGAAAGCACATCTCACAAACAATTTTACTTATTAATTGTAAACTGTTTGTGGAATGTGCTTTCCGTTGAAAAAGACTTCCGAAATAGGAAGCCGAAATATTCTAAGTAAAACTAAAGAAAGTAGCATCAATCACCTTGTTGAGCAAAACAAGGGCCAGGTAAATGCACATAATAATTGCAAATTTGCACTCCAGTTTTCCGGAAAGCTAAGCAAGTTTAAATCTCAACTTATTCTCAGAAAACTCGAGTATCCATATTTTGAATATAAATATAAAGATTTTCTAAAATCATAGTTTACTGGTCTTGGTGGTGAAAATTCTAAAATACTGTGAACGGGGACAAGTAATACAATGTACAAAGCAGGTACCACTTTCTGTGACATTGTAGGCTCCTGTTAAAGAATTCTCGAAATTAGATGCCAAATTCCGGCTAGTTCGGCTTAAAAAGTTTCTCGTAAATTTATAAGACACCCACTCATGTACAGACTAAGATTCTATCTTGAATTCTGTTTGACTAGAATGGCTGAAGAGATGGGAGAAACGTTCGCATCAGATAAGAGCCAATATTTTTCATACTAAATCGCGCAATAGGTCGAGAAAATGAAAAGTTGGCGTAACACTAAACAATTGCAACATTAATGTAATAACTAATCAAATGTATTGTCTTGATATGTGGACCTAACACGTTAATAGCATTATTCCTACTTCCAGAACATTTAATTTTATCAATAATAAGGAACTTTAATACTTAACAATCACAAAGGGTAATTAAACAATGCAATCTTCTCTATAAAATAACAAGAAACTGTAGTCCCCGGTTTTCTGCTTCTGACATTATTCAAGGATAATGGCGAAATAACTTTTAAGGCGTTTACATATCTTTTTGTACTATATGGAATAAGGAGGCCGTGTAATTTGCTTTGAGAATGTCGACCATCATTCTTATCTTCAAAAAAGTCAATTTTAAATTGTACAATAACCGTCGTGGTATAAGTTTTACTCTAATCGTATCTTGGTTAATGGCTAAAATTATCTTTCGCCACATCAGCGATTTGTGTCAATACCATACTGAAGAAGAAATAGCCGGATTTCTGCAAAAACGAGATTATGCAGATAAAAATTTTCCCCTAAAGGCAAGTTCTCGAGCAGAGGCATGTAAATCGTCATTACAAAAAAGCCGTCTTTCTATACTACAAGCGTATATTTTGATCAGTGATTCGCAATTTTTCATTCAATATTCTAATGAAAATTGATATGCCCATTTAGCTAACAAATGTTATACCTGATCACTTTAAAAACACTTCTGTTCACGTTAGGGTCTTCAATGAATAATCGAACAAATTTACTGCTAGCGATGATGTTCGTCAAGGATATTCACTTTCTCAAGTATTGTTTAATTTTTTAGTAGATTTCACAATGTACAATACTCTTTCTTACTCTCATAATGTAGGAGTCGAAGTTCTCCTCGGTAGTAGATTAGTCGACCTCGACTTTGTTGGCGATACTGTATTATTATTCGACAACAGAGATTTTGCCCAGGGTAACTTGAGAGGATTAGTAGTCGTTGTTCCGATTTTCAGTATAAAATTCGTAAATGCTAAATACAATATACTTCCACAGGATCCCCCACCACTCACTTCTATGCTTCGGCCTCACTATGAAGATCTGAGCGTAGTTGCCAGGTATATATATATATATATATATATATATATATATATATATATATATATATATAAAACTACGAGTATCTCATTTGGCCTTAAAGGTGGTGTGTGAAATGCATTTGTACATGCAGTTTTGTAAGACGTTAGAAAAACATGGTCCTTTAGATTCAAAGAATTTGGAAGCATTCCACCACCGCTCTTTGACAAGCGTAATCCATTTAGGCTATCAAAAACGAATTTTATAATCGGCTAACAAATAAGGCTCCATCAACTGTGCTGACTTGATTACATGTTACGTATTCCTTCAGTTCGAACTCCCAGTATAACATCATTCTCTAAGCCAGTGCTAGATTGGCCTAAAAAACCAGTAGGACAGAACTTGACATAGCAGAAACAGCTTAAGTCAATTATAAGCAATTTAGCTAGTAAATCACCTGTATGTTGTATCCTAATTCTAAGCCGTAAACCATGCTTCGTGCTCTGATGATGATTATTTAAGGTGGAAACGCGTTAGAACGTGTGACTGAAGGCAGATTTGCTGTTGTTAAATATACTGGGATTGGTTCTTTTATCAAGTTTGTAGACTTGATTAAAACAATTGTTATATCAATTATTGTAAATTGTGTACTTACTATATATATATATATATATATATATATATATATATGTGTGTGTGTTTCTGGTGAGAAGCTACAAACAGTTAATGCTCGAGACTGCATAGTAATTGTGCAGCCGACATTTCCAGTCAAGTTCAATGTATGCGAGACTGCTAGAGGTGAGAGCCGCATATCTAAATTTGATTTCCATATATATTCAATGCGGTTTGATCCTCGATAGTCAGTTTGCCGTCGTACTCTGATGATGATCATGGAAGGTCGAAACGCGTCAGTGCGTTGCGGCTGGCGGTAGTTTTGTTATGTTGTTCGACGACTGGTTAAATACAATGGGATTGGTGTTTACTTCAAGCTCGCAAACTTGATTTAAAGAATTGTTACCACCACTCGCGCAAACAATTATTGTTAAATTGTATTGCCTATATATGTATATGTGGCGAAAGCTGCAAACAGTTAATGTTCGTGATTGCATAGAAATTGTGCAGCCGACATTTCCAGTCAAGTTCAATGTATGCGAGACTGCTAGAGGTGATAGCCGCATATCTAAATTTGATAATCATATATATTCAATGCGGTTTGATCCTCAAAAGCCGGTTTCCGTCGTACTATGATGATGATCATGGAAGGTCGAAACGCGTCAGTGTGTTGCGGCTGGCGGTAGTTTTGTTATGTTGTTCAACAACTGGTTAAATAAAATGGGATTGGAGTTTATTTCAAGCTCGCAAACTAGATTTAAAGAATTGTTATATATGACACTTCAGTCATATTTTGTAAGCGAGATGGATAAAGTTAGATTAATTACATACATTAAACTACTAGAAACAGGAAGTGTAAAACGTACATTTTGAGGCATGCACACACTCACAGAAAAATCAATAGTTTATATTAAAAGAGTACACGAATGTATTTTGTTTATTTAGCTGAGGATTAAAAATTCTGTATGCAGCAGCTTTTGCTGTGTGTAATAGGCTATCGTTTTTATAGCATTTCTTTAAAGAAAATTTGCCAGCTTGAAGTAAATACCAATCCCATTTTATTTAACCAGTCTTCGAACAACATAGCAAAGCTACCGCCAGTTGCACGCACTGACGTGTTTCCATCTTCCATAATCATCATCAGAGTACAACGAAAAACTGACTACCGTGGATCGATCCGCATTGCATATATGTAGAAAACACAATTAGATATGAGGCTCTTACCTCCAATAGTCTTGCATACTGGAAATATAGGCTACACAATGTCTGTACAGTCACGAACATTAACTGTTTGTGGCTTTCGCCAATTACACACACACACACGTATATATATATATATATATATATATATATATATATATATATATGACAATAAAAACACACTCACTCTGCGGGTGGTGTTGGCAACAATTCTTTAAACAAGTTTGCGAGCTTGAAGAAGGAGGAAACGTGCCGGTGTATGAATGGCGGTAGTTTTGCTATATATAGTACGAAGGACTGTTATTGTAAATAAAATGGAGTCTGTGTGTTTACTCAAGCTCGTAATCTGTTTAAATGAATTGTTACCACCACCATAAATCAATAATCTATATGTTTAATTGGCCACTTATATATATATATATATATATATATATATATATATATATATATATAGGCAATTAGTTAGTTCTACAGCTGCTTCGGTATCTTTTATAAGTGAAAAACTTCGGACTGTTTCATTTCAGGAAGTTTATCCTTTACATTTCTATTTGGCATGCTTTTTATTCTATAAACAAACATTCGTGTATTAGGCATCCCAGAATTCACTGCATTTTTAATTCCTCGAGTAAGTATTTTAGATGGTGTTTCTCCTTTAAAAGGTATACTGACATATATAGACATATGGTGGGGTACGGATTCGTAGTTTTATTTTCGTTGCTTGTACTTTTTGTTTGCTTCAATACGATTTTCGAAATATCCATTCCCTAAAAACGTTGTTTTAAGTACCACCAGTTATTGACATTGAATGTTCTTCAGAATGAATTTTCTTTATTCTATAAAATAGCTTGTCCATCAATGTCACTTTTGGGAAGTTGGGACATCGCTGTGGTAGTGAATGCACCGCCCAGTCTATTTCTGCTTTCGGTATACTTTCCATTCTGGACTGTCTTATTCCTGTCTCAGTAGCAATACGTCAATAAAAGAAAGTTCTTTTTGATTGAGGGTTTTCGCGCTCGAAATTAAACTGAACACGATGGTCCATATTTTAAGAATTTTTAAGCATTTCATTTGTTTCGATATTTCTATTTATGATTACGAATGTGTTACCAGCACACCTTAGTTATGCTTGAAAGCATTTTTGAATTAGTGGTTTTAGCACTGATATTTCCAGATAGAGCATGTAGACATCAGTTGGCAGACTTTCTAACAGACTGCCCATCGATATTCCATCAACTTGAAATATTGACCATTAAATGTGAATTGAACATATTTTTTACATTTATTAAGGCGAATTTTTAGATGACTTGTAGGTTTAGGGTATGAGAGATGGTTATTAACGATGAAAGTACAGACGAAATAATCAAGGTTGCGAACTTGATATAAACACCTGACCCATTAAGTAAATACATTTGTCAGTTTAAATTAAGAATTTTATAGTGTATAAAAGGCAATTCATCCAGTAGACAGGTTTCGTCCATATTGGGAACTCATCACGTACTGGTCAGAATTTGCCGCAGACAGGGCTCGAAACTGGGTACGTCTGCTTCGGAATCTGGTGTTCTAACCACTGAAGCACCCTGCCGCATATTAGTTATATACAGACAAAATTAATGATTTTGTCAACAGGGGTATTTGTAATTAGAATTCAAATATAGAATGAAATCATTTTATGTACCTGGAATAGTACAATTTTGCACTATTTACAAAGTCAAAAGTGTTGGAAACACAATTATTTTACATTTCAATTTTACTGAATATAGGATTGTCTTTAGATCTTTTAAAAATCTGGTATTCAAATAATGGTACATGAAACTTTGTCAAACATCATTGACCTAATTTCTTTGTCTTAATTCTTTAAGTCAATTTATAAGCTCTCACTTTATAAAATTAAATCGCTTTTGCCTAAATTTAAAATGCTTGTAGTTGAGCTCTAAGTTGGGGACAAAATTGATATTCTTGTGAAACCATCATAAAGATACTCAAGTTCGGTTGATGTTCTTATCCTGCTGTCTGGTTCTTTTCTTTTAGTGACATATATAATTTTGGTCCAAGTGTTAAAACTTCTTTATTTTCTGCTGATTGAGCTAAACTCACATAGCTGAAAATGAACGCATCAAGGTTCTCTGACAAAGCGTTGGAGTCTTGATCATTATCTAATAAATCTGTGTGGTGTTTCTTATTTACACTGTTGACGGGATTCACTGCAATCGTGAATACTAAAAGCTCGCATGGATGAAGCATTCTGATACGAGGTTCTGACACTGAGACCTGGTTGTTGGCACAGTAAAGTAGCCGGTTCTAACTTTCTGTTGTTCTATTCTTTGTTAATAATTTTAAAATTTTATTAGTTTCGTGTGTCGAAACTAAACGGCATAATTTGTGAAATCCTCGAGGAAATTTGTCATTTTTGATGCGCAAAAAATACTTTTTTTCCATTGGCAGGCCTAGCCATATCTGCATTTACGTGAAGTCTACTAATTGATCTCGCGACGTGACAAAAGCGTCGCACGGCACTTGAGGTCAAACATAAATTTTATTTAATCCATTCTTATATATTTTTCATTTAAACTGATTAATAAACAATTTATTGAAGCCTGAATCTATTACAAAATAGGTACATATATAACAAAGTTTAGAGACAAGCAACATATAAAGGCCTCATTAGTGGTGTGATTTTTTGTAAATCTATGCGTAAGCGGTAGCAATTAAATTGTTCGGATATTTTTCACTATGTTAATTTTTAATAATTTGCTTAACAGATCGGGAAATAATCTAAGGCCCAGAACTGACATTGTCTCCCGAAAATTCGATGTCAAACTTAAAGCAATTGTTGATGATAATTATCTATTGCCACAAATTCAAAGTTATAAAACTTTAAATTCAAGCATTTTGGCATTTACAGCCGAGGTACTAAATTGAAATTAAACAGTAGTAATGTTTTAAATCATGTTTATCCCTGTTAACTTGCAATCAAATAAAGATACGATTTTAACCGTGATTTTGTTGCGAACACGGATGGACACAAAATGGTATGTTCACACATATGATCAACATGCATAATGACTGGTAATAGTACGAAATGATGCTCTGCTGTTACAAAATTTGTAGTTATGCGTGGACAGTAAAACCCATAAATTACCCAACCTTAACGGAGGCGCATGATTTAGTTCACGAGTATTCCTTCTCTAATATATCTCACAACCATAAGGCTGAGGAGCAACAGACGTTCGGAGAATTAGATTTTGAGATGAATATGACGAATTTCCTTCAGCCATCAATGACAGTCGTCTGCGCCTGTCAGTTTTGCTTTTACTTCGTCAGTACCTATTTAACACTAAGGGCCCGAAGGTCGTTAGGCAATAAATTATGTTCAATACCAGCCATGTAAAAATCTAGCTAAGAAAATGCACAAGCTTACTATCTGGCAAAAATCCTCATAAACTAATGGTAGCTGTCTTCAATAAAGCAGCTAAGTTTCGCCGACATTATAGAGAGTTCTCAGTATTCCTATACTAAGTTGACTTGGAAGTCACATTGACGAAGACTATACATGAAAATGACACCATTATTGGGAGAATATACATTCAGTTAGGATATTTTATCGCTTGGCTGTCCAACATTTGTCACCAAAATATATAGTGGGTATAGAGCGTAATAACTGCTCCTATTGGTGAGTCGCTAATAAACACGAAACGATATTCACTTCGGAGGCTCGATTGCCGCTTCTACCATTCTCTTGATTCTGCTTAATCCTAATTCTTGCATTTCTGCATTGGATTTCTTTTAAATTTGCGTCAGCCCTATATAGAGCAATTGAAGCGTTCGTGGCTTTAAAGGTGACCACTACAACACGGAGTACGATACCTTTACAATTAGCAGGCGCAAATAATGGTTACTATTATTACTTTATTAGCGAAGTCACTCATCTAAAATTCATGCATTTGGTGTCCTTTCCAGGATGGGTCCATATTATATATAGTCAGCTGACTTTGAAATTGTATTAATAGACATAAAGTTGATTTTACTACTATTTTAATATTTTGGCATGTTGAAGGTAACGCCATCTAATTAATCCTCGATACTAGACTAAATAATTTTCAAGGCAATGAACAGTTTACAACGAAAATATTTTCACAGTATATAGTGGTCCCCTTATGTAGATATAGAATAGAAAACTTTCCAGGTAATATACAAGATCGCCATGAATTATCATGTTTAGTTGATATGATTTTTCTTTTCAAAACCAGTCGGAAGCATGCTCTTTTCTCCTGTGTGATTCACTCGAATATATACGACGACGTAGGATAATCGAAACAATCAACCAAGATATGAATGAAGCCAGACTAATAACACTATGTTTATCACATGAATGTTAATTGACCCTTTTAAAGAGAGGTTTGATGGTTGTATAACCCAAAGCAACCGGAATTCTCTCCTCAATTAATATAAAGTGATTAGTCAGCGTTCTACAAATTACGCCGCCACCATATTTAAATAAGGTCCGAAGCAGATCAACGACGCCTGAAACTTCTTTGTGTAATAAAAAAATGGCACTGCGTATTTAGAACTCTGATAATTGTTCGAGGTCAGTGTTCCACATTTTTATGTAGGCACTGGAAATGAGGTGCGATCTCACCTTCGTTGCCAGTCAACGAAGATTAGATCGCACCTCATTTCCAGTGGTCAGTATGAACGATGTTGAAGCCCTCGGAAGAAAGGGACGAATACGCACCCAGCCCGATCGAAGACAGAAGAGATGCGGATCTTTGCGAAACTGATAATGCAAAGCGACAACCCACGAACGAAAATCGTGTAGATTCAGCATATGAATGTGGCAGTCCGCAAACATTCAAAGGATATAATTAAACTAACATTGGTTGCGCGGGCGGTGATAACAATTATTATAATCATGGTTGTGATCTTGATATAAGCACCTGATCCATTAATTACCTACATATGTCAGTATAAACTAAGAATTGTATAGTGTAGGAAAAGCAATTCATCCAGTAGACCGGTTTCGTCCATATTGAGAACTCCTCACGTACTAGCCAGATTTTGCCGTGGAAAGGGCTAGAACCTGGGCACGTCTGCTTCGGAATCTGGTGCTCTAACCACTGAGCCGCCCTGCCGCAAACTACACTACATACAATTTTTAGTTATATACTAACTAATGTAGCTTGGTTAGTCTATTTTTACTTTAGGTAGAGCTCTTCGCATTTAATAAAGCTTTATTTTTAAATTGAGAAAAGAGAAGGAAAAGAGGGAGAATCGGACTTGAAGATGTTACCAGTAACTCGATTTCGCTTGTCTGTATTGCACGATTCAGCAGATAAGGCGACCCTTTTTACCCTGCGCGAAAACCGATGCAATATGGATTCATTATAGTTTGTATTGCTAAAGGTTATTAATGGGCTATAAAAGAACACTAGAACGCTCACTTCCAATGCGGATGGTTATTACTCCTTCTTTTAGATAGACTGCCACCCAAGGTTGAGGAGCACTATCTATCAAGGTGCCAATAGCCAAAGTTTGTTTGAGCGGCCGAAACCTGCACTTCGGGTCTGGTACGCGTGCAGTTATTCCGTCACTACTCATTTACCACTAAGCGTTACTGCGTAGTTAAACCAATCTCGACAAAATTTAAAAAAAAACTGTTTATAAGCATTTATATTTATTGTGTGACATAAGTTAAATATTCAGTAAATATTTCAAGCCACACTGATACGTTAAAAATGCCTTTAAATAAAAAATGGACATTATTTTCGAATCGATAGCTGGGCGGGGATATTTGGGTTTATAAGTAGGCATACTCAGTAGTACGTATGATCTGAGAAAAAATACAACAATAAATTATTTATAAATAAAATAACAATAATAACAATAGTGATTATTATTATTATTATAGAGTACTATCAAACAAAGTACATTATTACAATTCATACGATAAGAAGTTGAAAATAATAAAAATTAAACAACATGAATTGTAAACCGACGAAGTATGAATGGCTGAGGGGACAAACGGACAAAGATATGGCCCGAAACAATAAATATAATGGGGACTAATGAAAAAAACAATTTAAGAAATGGAAGTTAATGAGACAGGTCAGAAAAGGTCATAAAATAGTAATAGTTATTTTTTGTAGAAAAATGGTGTCCACAGAAGGATTTTGTAAGGCATACGTATAACGCCAAGCTCTACATGAAGTTTACAATCGAGACTAGAATCAAGTATATGCACAACCAATATAGAAGTGCAGTGTGTATGTATATAGTCAGTATAAGCAATTATCTGTATAATTGTAATAGTAATTAAATTAAAGAAACACAAAAATTTTACATACTGTTTAGATAGTTTCAGTTAAATATTAACAACTTTTTCAGCAATAATAATGACTAAGTCAATTAGGCGTAAACAACTCCAATAAACGCAAGTAATAAGCTTAACAAACATTAAGGCAAAACGAACTAAACCCAATGTATGCACATTCTTATTTTTAAAGCACAGAGTCCTTTAAAATATTTTCGGTTCCAGAGATAACAAAATTTAGCGAATGCAAACTTTAATCAATCAATGCAGAGCACCAAAGAATAGCAAAAATTCCAGTAGGGGTATCAAACGCCATTTTAGATTACTCTTTATACATGCACGTGTATATATATATATATATATATATATATATATATATATATATATATATATATATATATATATATATATACATCAGTTGGAGAATAGTCCGGGTGCCCGGAGGGGCTACGCCATGATAAAATAAACATTAACTGGATCAACTAGTAATAACATCATAAGTCCTCCGGAGCCGTATTACACTGAGAACACGTTCCATTTTTGTATGAATACTTGTCGTTTAATAACAAATAGGACATGTGTGTGAAGCTAAAAAGTAGGTGTGCCCAGTTAGGCTTGTCAAAGCATGCCTTCAATGTTAATTTCGCCACAAATAAAATATGTAAGATCTTCGTGTAGCTGATTTTGTCCAACTGTACAACGAAAAATACAAACATGATGACATGTCAAAAAAATTATTGACAGGAAATTCAATTACTTGTGGTTGCATCAAGATAAGATAAAATATATATATATATATATATATATATATATATATATATATATATATATATATATATATATATACGTACACTAGACGTGTAGTAGCATATACCCTCATGAAAATAGTTAAATACGTTTGCCTTTCTCAACGAAATGTTTCCTAAACACTTGGAAGAAGTAAGATTTAGGAATAAAATTTGAACACAGCAAACGCAAAATACCTCATAAGGAAACAATGTGAAGTATGGATATCACATATTTACAAATGTGGAGTTTTAAAAAGCCATTTGAATGTCCCTCGTATTATATCTATAAATTTATAAATAGGATATGCAATACGCGAAAAGGTAACCAGTGTTAAAAGCCGTGTATCATAAGCATCAAAATATTTTGCTCGAAGGACAGAGTATTTCAATAAGCGCGAAATTTGTCACGCGGCTCATACCTGGTCTGGTGGACAATAAATTCTAAGCAAAATCCTTTTATAAGTATTTAATAATGTAATAATAAAATTTTAAGTAATAGATAAGCAGCGTCATTCAGTTCAATGTTAAAACTCATGTCTTAGACGTCATCTAGCGAAAAATTAAAATAAATGTATACTAGTGGTATACGATTGCTCAATACTATAGTTGAAGTTCATGTAGGAGTCGTTCAAAGTAAAAATCTAGATATGTTAAACCATTTAATTAACTCGATCGGGTTTTGAAAAAGAACGCAACACTGACATGTTATTTACAAGTAGTTAGCAATGGAAAACGAATTAAAAGAAACGGATCGACCCAATAATCTGAGAGATTCACGCGTAAACAAAAGTTGCATGCAGAAAAACGAAACCGACTTAGAACTGTTAGATCAAAGGGAGAATGAAACTCTTACTGTGTCAACGATCACACCACAATGAATTTATGCTAACATTATGCCATAAAATCGTACAGAATTGAACCATTCATGTCTGATGACCGTTAATTAACGAGTTATACATAACTGCAACGATTCAGCTGAAGACTAATAAAACAGCATACCGAGTAAACCGAAGACAATTGAATTTGTGCTGGACTAGCAAAGGATGAATTAAATTTAAATTCTCGTAGAAAAGACAGGGCTTGTCTACGTTCAAGTACCAAGATTTACATAGAAGCTACTATCTGGTATTAAACTTATTAGCATCAAAACAGATCGTTGTCAATACAAGAACGTCAAAGTTGGTTAACTGCGCACAATAAATCGAAATTCCGTCATTGCAACAAGGTATCGAACAGATCGAAAAGATAATTGAAATTCAGACCGAAATAAAGACACACATACACGAAGAGTTATGTAAAGCATAATTTTATTGGATTTGAACCAAACCGGTACGAAGTTCTTTGCTTAAAAATCTGCCTAAACTGGAGCTCACTAAACCATAAATTGTCTTATGCTCATAAGATATTGTTTGACATCATACTGAAAAAATAAATTAGTCGTCTAGCAATCAGGAACAAAATCAACGAGAACACTTTTACGCTTGTTAAAGAAATATTTGAGTCTACACAATATATATATATATATATATATATATATATATATATTCGCTCATTATACTAGTTCAAGCTTCACACAGCAATATTATAGAAAATTTCGAACCATGCTACGATAGGCAGAGTTTTCATTCTCATAAGAGTGTAACATACACTTCAGAAAACCAAAATATGGGCTAAAGCCTATCCACGAATTTGATGTCAAACTTCGCGACAGCTCTGCAAAAATTATTCTTAGTTGCATAGCTCACATTAAGCCGGCACTGATATTTTAATAAGCACAGATCCAGGAGTTCATTTGTAGATTTAGCTCCGCTGTATTTGGAATGGTGCTGGCTCCTAAATAAGACCAGGTAGTAAGCACAAAATGACAGATTTTTAGTACAACATGCTCGATGAAAGATAGCTAAGATATTATCATCGCATTACAAATAAACTAAATTTTACTTAGACATTCCTGGTATACATAAAAAGCGCACATTTTAGTTTCTTGTCACAGTAAATAAATAAATACATCTTTCATATATTGAACTGAAAAATTTAGTTTCTTCTAATTTCTCAAAAGAAGCACATGAGGTTCAATTAAAAGCCACATAATAAGTTTAATCAACATTTTTGTATAAAATTGATCACAAAATTAGTATTGCTAAAGTACATTCAAAAAGAACACGAAAAACATACAAATAATTCTCGCATGACCGAATAATTTAAGGAAAATATGAGCACAAAAATAATTATTATTCGTATATTAACTAGAAAAAAACATGTTCTATAATATTATACAAATGATAATGTAATCAATTTTTGTAAAATCAATACAATTTATAAAATGTAACAAATACCCTGCTACAATATGGGATAGTGTGTAGCTTTTATGAGACTGAGAATATAAATATTCAATAGAGTTAATCCGGGTAATTGCTTGAAGTGAATTTGTGCAAAAATTATTAGAAAAAATTTAAGTTGGTTCAGAAAAGTAAAATAATCAATCAAAAAGCATCTGTCCTTAAACGAACTCTGATATTTAGGCTCCCTGAACGTACCATTTTGAGCGGTTATTAGAACATTAGTCAATGACGGTGTTAAATAGTAATTACAAAACTGCAAAACACAAGATGTATAACTCGTAAATAAGAAGACAATATCTATTTCGCCTAAAATCTAATCTAACATTATAAGTTTTAAATCGTACCAAGAACACTGAATCTTAATCTTATAAGATACTAAGTGAATCTCGTTTCTTTTCTTCGTGGTTTGAACACAATTTGTTCGCAGCTAAATTTTGCACGTATTAATTCATAGAAAAATGAAGCTGACCTCAGGATAGATACAAAATGAGTGTCAAACTCAGCATCTAGTAGAACTCGCATTTACTGCAGCAAACATATTGAACAGAGTGTGCGGTGACGAACGCTTCAAGATAAACATGGCCAATCAAACAAACGCTAAACCGCTGGTTTTCAAAAGTTAATAATTTGAAAGATTCTTTCAGTTTTAAACCGTAATTTGGTCTTTGCGTGGAAGGCATCTTAACAGTTTAGTATAACAAACACTACTGCCACTGATTTACCAACAAGAGAATGAACATTGAGTGATAATTTATGAGATTATGTACAACAGTATCGTAATGGTGAGCGTAGGCCTAAACTAAACAACAGTTACCGAGCTTAACCTAGTTATATTGCCCAACTATAAAACAACAAATAGAATTATCGGATTCAGAAAAGCTTATGGCAATAAGGTAAATTAACAGAAAAACCAAAACAAAATCTCAATATCTGATTTTGTTTCTCTAAATAGAATAAAAAGTTACTCAAGTATGCACGCATTAACACTAAAAATGAACTGAAAAAAATAAAATGGTAATTATAATCTCAATGATTAAGCCAACAAACATAAGGATAGCCATATAAATAACAGATCCTTAATTCGCGTGCAAGACTAAACTGAATCATTTGAATTTTGTGATACGATTGATTTCAAACCAATTATCTACGCCATGGAGGAATTTTATGAACGATTTTATTATAAAAAATATTCCTATTGGCTTTTGTTATAGACATAATTTTGAATTTTTTCCCGTTAAATAATACAAAATATACGGTATATGCGGCATAACATCCATTGACACCAGATACATGTATGCAGAATACATAAAAACAAACAAGCATACATACAAATAAAAAATCATAAATACAATCATGCATGTATTAATGCAATAAGCACTTTAAAAAGTAATTAATAAATCATGATAAATATAATGAGAAAAACGATATTTACACGATCTGAGGGATGAAAAATTATGAGGGAACAATAAAAACTAGCAGAATTTTATCTGCAGGTGCGGAAATTTACATTGTAGCCGCCAATTTAATTATATCTACATCAAGCAAGAAATAAAATTTCAATATATATATTTCCATAAAGAGAAAAAGAAAAACACAAGCGATGTTTACAATATGCAATACATGTAAGGTCGAGATATTACCCAATTCGAAACTGTCATCTGGAAGCAGAAAATGGAGCAAATAACATAACAAGAAAATAAATTTAATTTTAATTAAACAAGCATAATCTAGCACCAAAGCTGGGAATTGAGACTGAAGATATACAATAAAATTGTAGATTTCAAAGATAGAAAAGGCTTGATATCTAAGATGAAGAAAACTGAAGAAAGCAGAAGTGAATATTTAAAAAAACTGAAATCAAAACACATGTATTCAGTAACTTTATGCGATAAGTACTAACAAAAATTCTTAACTTTGTAACAATCATACAATCAATCAGGAATAACATTACATCAAAATTTCCACTGCCGCATAATATGAATAGTCAAATATGGACTGCAAGGTGGCCGACTGTTAGGAGAATCGTTAATCAATCTGCTTTTCTGAGTAAATTCTTAGGATAAACTGGTTAAAAAGGTATCAGTATAAATGTGCAACGAATGAAGAAGTGGTGATATTAAATAGTAGACAGTAGTAATTTAGACGGTTCATACACGATGTAACGACTGTTTGCAAGTAACAACTCTGTTAGTGTTGATATTATGTAACTAGACACCTGTTATCATCATCGTAAATACATACAAAGCGTAAATATATATATATATATATATATATATATATATATACGTATAACCTTCGTTTGAGCACCAACACTATAGAATACAGTTAACAGACACAATAGACAGGGTAATAGTACACTAAGCTATAGCTTGTACTGGAAATTAGCTTAAATGCAGATCACTGATACAGCTGTCGAAGGAACTTATAATACCACGAATTAAACATCAATTGAATAAAAATCCTGCATTATATGGACCCAATAAGTTACGCCAATTGCGTTTCCATGCGTGCGAGTTATAAGATCTCTGACACATCAAAGTAGTGGCCGCCTTCCTCCGTATTAAAAAGAACGGAAAACTGCACATTCCATAATGCAATTGAACGCAAACACAGCACAAAAAAACAAAAAGAGCAACAAAATAGTGTGAAAAAATCTATGTGCAGCTATAAAATTGATGTTACAGTTCCGTTATCTGCTGATGAATTTGTACTATTGACTGATGTGGCTGTAGCATTCGACATTGCCTGTTGAATAGAGGCATCTGATAGAAGGCTAGCTTGTGTTTGCATTATGTCACCACTCGCATCCTGTTGAACAATAGTAGCCGCAGCTGCTCCACTAACGGCCGGACCAAGCAGTTGTGAATCGGTGGTTATAATAACGGTACCTCTTTGAGTTAACTGTTGGCTTGTGGGAGTATGAATTAAATGACCATGTTGCGATGTGGCCATAGCATGATGTAAATGATGCTGTGACTGAGGATGGCCATTTGCAGTAGCCAGTGTTGTTGTAGTGACAGTAGGCGTTAATGATGCAGGTGAGATTCCGATCGAATGCTGACCTGTAATAATTGGTGATTGGCCAGTAATGCATGCTTGTGAACCAGTGCCCGTTGCTGCTAATTGTAGTTGGGCCACAGCAGCAGCGCGGGCTGCCGTCGCTGCATCCAATAAAAGGACAGGGCCGGCGCTCATACCTTGTGGCGTCCCAATACCAGTACAAGTTTGTGCTGTAATTGTTTGACCTGGAAATCCAGTTGCATGTTGTCCAGGGATCAACTGTTGAATTTGAGGTGCAGCAGCCATTGTAAGAACAGACTGAGGAGTTAAATGATGATGATTTGTTAAATGAGCATTGTTTCCGGTTGAAGTAGCAACAATCTAAATGAATGAATTTAACAGAAAGGATAACATCTATCATGACAAAAAATACTTCGATACATTAGATTATCTGCGATAAATCTATCTTTCACAGTATAGTGATTAAGCGCATAAGCATTATGTGCATATCTGAGCTTCAGTCCTTCTGCGTACCTAAACAAACATACAAGAACTAATAGGAATAAATCAAAAGACTAGCGAAACGCATAAAACGACTTTAATTTGTAAAGCTTATACCAAAGTAATGTATCATCATGGTAACTGAATGAATCATAACGATGTTAATAAGACTCAAACTTCAAAGAAGCTTAGTTCTAGTGAAGATTCTCCTTTTTTACGAAAGATTTACTCCCAGTTGGAAGCCCGTTTTAATGACTCAGTAGTTAAAGCAATATATTATTCCGCGATCTGGGATACTTCCTACAAAGTCCTTTATGTAGACGATACCAGAGGCAGTTGAATAAATTTTCATTCAAATTATGACTGTATTAATTAACCTGCCTCGATATGCCTATCAACAAGTTCAATTAAAACTACGGTGCTCTTAACAAACGTATGGCGTAGTATATTTACCTGATGTGGTTGAATGTGATGCAATTGGTGTGCGTGATGTTGCGCAGTTGCAGCAGCTGCCAAATTTAACTCGGTGCCGTCCAAGGTAGTCACCACCTGAATCTGGGGCTGTCCATGTTGTTGCTGTTGAGCGATAGCTGCCATTGCTGAGGCAACTGCAGCAGAGTGTTGTTGTTGCTGTTGTTGTTGTTGGTTGTGATGATGTTGAAGTTCTGCAGCAGACATAACACTCGCGTCTAGCTGGTCGGAAACGAAAAGACCAGTAGCTGGCGTATTCTGTGTTATGCGTAGATCAACATCAATGAAAGAGCAGAACAGGAAAAAAATAAATAAAATGATTAAGTAATTCATATCCATAGTTATAGGGAAAATTAAACTAGTAGACGCATAAGACTGAACGAGACAGAGCAATTACGGCCCTGGCTTTGAACTGGACAGCTCTAAGCGGTGTTTAGATGGTCAAAGAATAACTTCAAACTGCACAAGGAATCACTTGAGAATCAGTTTTTTAAAGATAAGTGGACATTATGTGCGCTGAATCTCTTAATTGATAGACATTTCTAAAGTAAAATGTGAAGGGTACTCTAAACTCAAAAATCAATCTAATCTATTCCCCCCTCCCTCTCCCTCGCTAGTAATAAAATACAAAAGTTAACCACACTAATTTAGAATAATGATATTATATTATATATGATGTCAATCAAAAAATGACGTAGAAATTAATGTTGATGTAAAATAAAATAAAAGTAGGCATTTAAATAAAAAAGCACCGCAAACAAAGTTTAAAACATTAATTGTCACAGGAAGTCCAATGAAATAAGCTTGTGTAGAGTGTGACCTGGCACCGGCGATGGTAATATGTTGTGTTCTACCGCTTTGACTATAATGTCAATGGTTTCATCAATTGGAACATTTGTAAACAAAGACGTAACATCAAAAGATACCATAATCTTGCTTTTAACATTTATATCTTGAATTTTGTTTACAAACTCAAACGAATCGGCAACCGAATAATTACCTAGTAGTTTACGTAATGGTTCAAGTAAACGAACTAGCCATTTAGCTAGTGCATGAAACGGAGAATTTACCATTGCTAAAATTGGCCTCATAGGACAACATTTTTTGTGTTTTGGTAATCCGAACATTATTGGTGTAGACGATCCACCTGGCTTGAGCTTCTGTGCAGTGGCCTCATCAATAAAACCGGCATCTGTCAAAATCTTAATTGCATTTATTACTTTGCGCTCCACCTTGTCTATTTAATCTGATTTATCGTCTAGACGTGTGAATTTAGTATTATCCTTTAACACGTTTTCCATCTTTTGTACGTAGTCAGATTTGTCCATTATAACTACGCTCTTTCCTTTATTAGCGCGTAGTATTTTGAGGTCTGCGTTTCTGCTGATACCTTTAAGCGCATTTAGATGCTGCTTTGTCAATGCATGCTGTTCTGCGCATTTAGAAGATATCAGATGTGAAGCCTGATCAAGTAGTATAGCCTTGAACCAATTTTTATATTCAATACTGGTAGGTTCCAAGTCAGCTGTTTGTTCAAATAGCAAGTCAAATGCTGCCTCAAAATCAACATCGCATTTATTAGAAGGATGTATTTCATAATTTCAGCCCATCCATAGTGCCTCCATTGTTAGCTGATCGATTGGCACTTTTGATAAGTTAAGCACACGCTTATCAGTGTATTAAACAATTACGGGTCCCAGGTGATTTGGTGCGCAGTTTACGAAAGTCAAAACTACGAGTCAACCGAAGAAATCTTACAAGGTTGGCGTAATCCAAAATTGAGCGGTTGAAGGAAGATGAAGCAGTGCTACAGGCAAGAATCGGGTGTGTATTTTGTGTATGAGATGAAATAAGTCTTTTTGCAAGAATGAAATTTCTGATGTTTTCGCCGACAGTTATGAGGAAAGATTAGACAAGAATTTTGAATGAATTGGAAAAAGATGTAAAACCTGGAGTTTTGTGTGATTTAATACCGAGCGATCTTGATAAGTGTGTGCTTAACTTATCAAAAATGCCAATCGATCATCTAACAATGGAGGCACTATCGATGGGACGAAATTATGGAATACGTCCTTCTAATAGATGCGATGTTGATTTTGAGGCAGCATTTGAATTGCTATTTGAACAAACAGCTGACTTGGAACCTACCAGTATTGAATATAAAAATTGGTTCAAGGCTACACTAGTTGATCAGGCTTCACATCTGATATCGTCTAAATGCGCAGAACAGCATACATCGACAAAGCAGCATCTAAATGCGCTTAAAGGTATCAGCAGAAACGCAGACATCAAAATACTACGCGCTGATAAAGGAAAGAGCGTAGTTATAATGGACAAATCTGACTACGTACAAAAGATGGAAAACGTGTTAAAGGACAATACAAAATTCACACGTCTAGACGATAAATCAGATGAAATATACAAGGTGGAGCGCAAAGTAATAAATGAAATTAAGATTTTGACAGATGCCGGTTTTATTGGTGAGGCCACTGCACAGAAGCTCAAGCCAATTGGATCGTCTACACCAATAATGTTCGGATTACCAAAACACACAAAAAGGTTGTCCTATGAGGCCAATTTTATCAATGGTAAATTCTCCGTTTCATGCACTAGCTAAATGGCTAGTTCGTTTACTTGAACCATTACGTAAACTACTAGGTAATTATTCGGTTGCCGATTCGTTTGAGTTTGTAAACAAAATTCAGGATCTAAATGTTAAAAACAAGATTATGGTATCTTTTGATGTTACGTCTTTGTTTACAAACGTTCCAATTGATGAAACCATTGACATTATAGTCAAAGCGGTAGAACACGACATATTACCATCACCGGTGCCAGGTCACACTCTACGTAAGCTTATCTTATTATGCACAAAAGACGTGCGGTTTCATTTTAATAGAAGCATCTACAAACAGACTGATGGTGTGACAATGGGAGGCCCCTTATCTCCAATGTTGGCTGAGATTTTTCTCGGGCACCTAGAAAATACATAATTAAAGAGTGACATAAGTAAATGTGCTCAATATATACGGTACGTGGATGACATATTTCTTGTACTTAAGAACAGGTAGCAATCACGAACATTGCTTCAAAGTTTCAACAAATCACATAAGAATATCGGCTTCACGTCAGAGCACGAGAAAGATGACTGTCTGCCTTTCCTAGATGTACTATTAAAGAAAGAAACTAATGGTAAATTAAACAGAACAATTTACCATAAACCAACATGGTCTGCACAGTATTTGCATTACAGCAGTTTTGTGCCATTTCAATATAAATTATCAACAGTTCGTGGTTGCTTTTCAAGAATTGACAGGTTGGTTAGTCAAGATTCTAAATAAAATGAATATAATAAAGCATTTAACGATTTAATGTCTAATGGCTATCCCAGACCATTAATTGAATCAATTATTAAAAGGGGAATTAAGCAGAAACAGACGTATTATGGGTCAGAAAAGAAAACAGTCTACCTAAGCATCCCATTTAAGAGGGATGCAGTTTCCCGAATGGCACAAAAGAAAGTTGAAACAGCATTAACACGCACATTTAATGCAGCTAAACTACGAGTGTTATTTAGGGTAACACACTTGCCTTTGCCAGCAATTAAAGAGAAACAGCCGTTAATGTCGATATCAAATATTATTTACCAATATACATGCGCAAGTTGTCGATAAACTGTCGTAGGCCG
>JAQBSW010004912.1:0-63259 GCA_029291075.1 Eudiplozoon nipponicum | reverse complement strand
CCAGTCAAGTTTAATGTATGCGAGACTGCTAGATGTGAGAGCCGCATATCTAAATTTTATTTCCATATATATTTAATGCGGTTTGATCCTCGATATTCAGTTTGCCGTCGTACTCTGATGGTGATCATGGATGGTCGAAACGCGTCAGTGCGTGGCAGCTGGCGGTAGTTTTGTTATGTTGTTCGCCGGCTGGTTAAATACAATGGGACTGGTGTTTACTTCAAGCACGCAAACTTAATTTAAAGAATTGTTTCCACTACCCGCACAATCAATTATTGTTTAAATTGTATTGCCTATATATGTATATGTGGCGAAAGCTGCAAACAGTTAATATTCGTGACTGCATAGAAATTGTGCAGCCGACATTTCCAGTCAAGTTCAATGTATGCAAGACTGCTAGAGGTGAGAGCCGCATATCTAAATTTGATTTTCATATATATTCAATGTGGTTTGATCCTCGCTAGTCAGTTTGCCGTCGTACTCTGATGATGATCATGGAAGGTCGAAACGCGTCGGTGCGTTGCAGCTGGCGGTAGTTTTGTTATGTTGTTCGATGACTGGTTAAATACAATGGGATTGGTGTTTACTTCAAGCACGCAAACTTGATTTAAAGAATTGGTACCACCACCCGCGCAATCAATTATTGTTTAAATTGTATTGCCTATATATGTATATGTGGCGGAAGCTGCAAACAGTTAATGTTCGTGACTGCATAGAAATTGTGCAGCCGACATTTCCAGTCAAGTTCAGTGTATGCGAGACTGCTAGATGTGAGAGCCGCATATCTAAATTATATTTCCATATATATTCAATGCGGTTTGATGCTCGGTAGTCTGTTTGCCGTCTTACTCTGAAGGTGATCATGGATGGTCGAAACGCGTCAGTGCGTGGCAGCTGGCGGTAGTTTTGTTATGTTGTTCGCCGACTGGTTAAATACAATGGGATTGGTGTTTTATTTAAGCTCGCAAACTTAATTTAAAGAATTGTTTCCACTACCCGCACAATCAATTATTGTTTAAATTGTATTGCCTATATATGTATATGTGGCGAAAGCTGCAAACAGTTAATGTTCGTGACTGCTTAGAAATTGTGCAGCCGACATTTCCAGTCAAGATCAATGTATGCAAGACTGCTATAGGTGAGAGACTCATATCTAAATTAGATTTTCATATATATTCAATGTGGTTTTATCCTCGATAGTCAGTTTGCCGTCGTATTCTGGTGATGACCTTTGAAGGTCGAAACGCGTCAGTGCGTTGCAGCTGGCGGTCGTTTTGTTATGTTGTTCGACGACTGGTTAAATACAATGGGATTGGTGTTTACTTCAAGCTCGCAATCTTGATTTAAAGAATTGTTACCACAACCCGCGCAATCAATTATTGTTTAATTGTATTGTCTATATATGAATATGTGGCGAATGCTACAAACAGTTAATGTTCGTGACTGCATAGAAATTGTGCAGCCGGCATTTCCAGTGAAGTTCAATGTAATACGAGACTGCTAGATGTAGAGAGCCACATATCTATATTTACGATTTTCCATATATATTCAATGCGGTTTGATCCTCGATAGTCAGTTTGCCGTCGTACTCTGCTGATGATCGTGGAAGGTCGAAACGCGTCAGTGCGTTGCTGCTGGCGGTAGTTTTGTTATGTTTTTCGACGACTGGTTAAATTCAATGGGATTTGTGTTTACTTCAAGCTCGCAAACTTGATTTAAAGAATTGTTACCACTACTCGCGCAATCAATTATTGTTTAAATTGTATTGGTAAAGAATAATCTTCACAAAAATCACCTTGACAGCAGAGATATATATAATTACATCTCAGATGGATGACACACTAATAAATAATTATGAGGGAATCCGCTTAAACTACCTAACCAATATAGGTGGAAACAATAGGATCAACAGCACCCAAGAGAGATTGGATGAGTTTTTCCGAAACTAATCACAATTTAATCCAAAGCTTTCACCTTTGGTTGTTGAGATGCCAACGTTGTGGTTCGAAAAATTTGGAGCCTCAATTCGAGTACAATTATTTACAGTAGAAGCATCTATCGTGCGCGTGACTGTCCATAATTTAGTTGACCGGACAATAGCAGGCCAGTTAGAATTGCTTGTCAACCTGATATATGAAGAATAGTAAAGACGATTGTTTGATCACTTCTAAGCCAGGCCTCAGGAGCTATTTTAAGGATTGTACAGATTGAAACTATTACCGAATAAGATAACCCACAATATCATGGCACGTATCAAACGATGGTTGTGCACGTTAACTGAGTGTTTCCTGGGTTGCAAACGCGTAAGACCATCATGTTTATGCTACTGGATCCTACTTGATGCGGCGCGATATTCAACGCCCAGGAAGGCCTGGAAGAAAGTATTCAGGCTCTTTGAAGTTCGGCCATGATGACAAAAAATATGGCAGATGTGATTCCACGCATGGGTCTGGTTACAATGTTCGGCATGAGCGAACTTCCTAGTTGAAATTCTTTTTGGCATTATCAGCAAGTCCGCGACATACTGCGACAGCCAGTGGTTAGGAAGCAAGTTCAATATATAAAGACACCATCTTCGAGAAATAAATCGCCTAAGGAGCAGCAAAACCAATATAGTGCTCCAAACGATCGGCCAGTTCAATGCAGTGATATGGTCCATCATCTCACCAACAAGGTTAGTCAAGATCATATCCAAATTATAAATCGTTTGGAGACTAAGATATGTAGATCGAGAGAAAACCAGCAGACCAACCTAGAAAGTGTTTACAATCAGTTGGCCAACGCAGAAATAGAAGTATGTGAATCATTGCCAGATATGAGGGTTTTTATTAAAGATATTTCTTCACAACTTCTCAACGAACAGTTAGTAATAATGCAATAGAATGCAGGAGCTGGTGTTTCAGCATTATCCGTGACTTGACAGTTAAACAGTGTAAAACCTAAGAAGGCAAATTTATTTCAGGCATCGGGCGCCTCGATGGTGGATGCAGGCGAATGGTACATGAAATTATTAATAAATTATAATATCTATCATATGTCTTTTGTTGAATCGTATATTGAAATACACTTATTGGGATTTCATTTCATTAGAAAATGGGTTAAGACGATAGATTGTTAAAATAAACGTAAATGCCTATCGAGCCTGGAAATGATAAATTAAATAACGTCTATATGTCCACCTAATGTACAGGAGGAAAGCAGTTGTCTGCGCGGGTGGTGGAAAGAGTTTCAAACACTATACAACACTATATATTCTATGCAAGATCTGCTCCTAAAGCTAACGGGAGGAAAATGGTTGCGATACTTGATTTTGAACAGGGATTTTTGGCAAATTGGCGTACGGCCCAGAGATCGATGGAAGTTAGCGGTGCAGGTACCCCTTGGTCATTTCCAATTACCTCGGGTACCATTTGGTCTTATGAACGCAGCGGAAATGTTCCGAAAACTGATGAAATCTTTCGTGTCCTATCTGACTTGTACAACAACTTATGTTGACGATGTTATTATATAGGCCAATACTGAACACAAACTACGTATTAGGCTGCAGGAGATGTTGGCCAAAGTCGTAGAATGGCGAATATAGTCTCAGCGGAGGAATGTGTGCCATTGGATACGAATGTACAGCCTATCAGGGAATATATGGTGCCTACAAAAACAAAAAGATTGTACCGGTTTATTGGTATGGTAAATTTCTATAGATCATTTTTCGCAAGGACGGCAGTTACGCAACAACCCTTTTCTAATTTATCTAGTGACAAGATACCGTCTCGTTGGAAAGAGGAGACCCAAGAAACCTTTATCCGATACAAACAGAAATTAATAGGCGCAACTATTTTGACTTTCCCGGTAGGTTTTTTGTCAATTGTTAAAGACGCATCAAATATTGGAATATGAGCAGTTTTACAAACAGAACGACATCCGGCACAATAGGTAAGTCGCACACTCACTGAAGGGAACCAAACTATACCACCACAGAAAAAGAATCACTGGCCGTATAATACGCAAAACAAAAGTTTAGGTATCTTGTCATCGGCGGACATATGAACGTATATACTGACTAAAAATCACCGGTGCATAAGAGACCACTGAGTATTGAGAAGAAACGGGTACATCGAGCCATTGAAGGGCTCGAAGAATACGATCTATCAATTCATCATAGAGCCGGTATCAAGAATGAGGCGGCAGAATTTCTGCTGTGTGAGTTTCGCCACTTATTAAAGTCTTTGAAGAACAGAGAAATGATGCCACATGCCAGGGAATAGTCAATCAGTTAAAAAACAGCAGTTTGTTGTCCGCACCATATAAAGCTTTGAGCCTGCAAAACGGCCTATTGGTGCAAAATGGGGACACACCGTGAAAAGGTTCGTGCTGGAGTCTATAAGAACAGAATTGATGGCGTTTTGGCATAAAACTTTAGGAGATCTCGGAACCGGGCAACTCACTGAGACATTGCAGAAGCGATTGAATCGGCTTGTCATGTCCAAGCATTCGTATTTATTGTCAACGGTAAACTACACGCCATCGTGTTACGCCACAAAAAAGGTCACTCGGCTTGCTTTCAATGCCACTACACAGAACCAGATCCACTGCCGGTAGCTCAAGGCGGGATAGCCTATGCGTTTTCCTTGGTCGATAAATTTACGCGATGGATCGACTTTGTAGCACTAAAGAAAATAACAACATATAAGATAATAAAGTTCTTAGCAGAGCGCTGGCTCAGTCAATTTTATGCACCACAATTTATTGTTACCGACCAAGGTGCACAGTTTGAGTCAAAAGAATTTACTGAATGGTGCAAGGACCTTGACCTAAAACATTCTCGGGCAGCCACTTACCACCCGCAGATTAAGACGACGGCTAACCGAACACACCACACAACGAAAGAGGTATTACGATGTCGGTGCCACGAGAGCTCGAAATTCTGGAAAGACAAATTACAAATGGTCGAGCGGGCCATGCGATTTACATTATGAGCAGCTACAGGATTCGCTTCAACGACCATGGTCTATGGATGACATATTAGAATGCCAGGTGAACCCGTAATCCCAGGATACCATGAGCGCTGCGCCATACAGTATATTCAGGAGCGTCTAAAACATCTACAAAAACTCAAACAAAATACAAATTTGGGTGAAAAATTAAAATTTGATACATGGAACGTCTGTAATTATTTCGTAAAAAATATATAGGCTAATGTTATTTTGTACGTGATCCTCTTAAATATAACAAACTATAGAAGTGCTTCCTACCTTGCGCAAAATTGCAGGTAATGAAATTTAAACTTAATTTCATCTACTCTTAATCAAGATTGCGAACTTGATATAAGCACCTGACCCATTATTTACGTACATTTATCAGTTTAAATTAAGTTTTTATAGTATGGAAAATGAAATACATCCAGCAGACCGATTTCGTCCTTATTGAAAATCATCAAGTACTGTACAGATTTTGCCGATGTCAGAACTCGAACCATAGCACGACTGCTTTGGAATCTGTGTCTCTAACTACTGAGCAACACTTCCCCACCAAGGCTCAGTGATCAGTGCACCAGATTCCGAAGCAGACGTGCCCAGGTTCGAACCATTTCCGCAGCAAATTTATTTCATTTGTCAGGGTATAAATAACCACCAATCACCAGTATTGTGCATGAAAAAATTTCAAAAAGTCATCGTTGTGGCATGAATTCTGTAAAATAAATTTTTCTGACTACGATTTATGATAATTAATATTATTTTGCAAATAAATTGCGCATTTAAAAGAGTTCAGTTTATGAATTATAGAGAAGTAGCAACATATGAATTTAAATATAACATTCAAAGCAATTATCGGAAATAAAATAGAAATATCTACTTAAATGTATATTAGAACACGATTCCGTTTTTAAACCAAATTTCTTCAAAACTTCATTGCCACTTATCAACAATTAGCAATCGGACAGTCTAACATTGGTCACTTTTTCACCATACTATATCTTCTCTAAGAATTATGCGCATAGAAACAGCAATGTATTTTGTAATTTCATTCAACATTTATTAGACTAAACAGATCTAGATAAGAAAACAACTTTTACGGTGGTTATTTAACATTTACACTCGTAAAAAGGATTACTCTCGTGTCTTCTTCGATGGAAGAAATGAGAAGGTAATTCAAATCGCAGCTTGGATGAGCTATGATATTTGTTTTCTGCTTTTAAGTTTAAACAATCTTCTTTAATTGGATAAAACCTTTCCGGATAAACACTGCATAAATTTGCGTACGTGTGATTAGATTTTGGTTGTTGTTGTTTCGTCTGACTTCTAATCATACAATGAATATTTTAAGTTTAACTTCACCTTATCCCACAAATATTATAAAAGTATAGAACAGAAAGAAAACTATTCTTCAATAAGGATGAGATCTTATTAAAAGATTACAATTTGCTTTTTTTCGGAATGCATGCTAGTAGAATAATCTTATGATTTAATGCATCACGTTTTTATAAATTTTAATTTTAATAAACAAATACGGCATTACATAAAAAGTTTAAAAAAATATGCAACCTATTATCTGATGTTTTTTATTTAAATCATTTATAATTTTGAAATAACTTGCTATAAGGAATAATTTATATTATGCATTTTAGAGATCCATTCCGATGGGCAAATAATAACAAAGCGAAATCTTTTGCAAATGATCACATATTTTTTCATATGGAAATTCTTTGTACATATCAGAATATATTATTTAGAGCAAAAACGTGGGCGACAATTCAACAAGATTAAATCCTCAGACGAAATAAAATAGAAATGTTTAAATAAAAAACCTGCATTTCCCTCTGTTGAAAAACAAGTCAACATTTCATTATGAAATGTCATATTTTCCAAAATGTCCTCACTAAATAATTAGTACAAAAATATTAGTTTACTAATAATCTCAAAGTTGCCTTCATAATATTCATTTATTCTAATAACTGAGATAATTTCTGCATATTCAGCTGACCCGTTTATGCAGATATTTGATTTATTGCTTTAAATGATAAGAACAATTAAGTATTTGTGTCTGTAACATATAAATACATTGAAATTTATAATATCTCATCACATTACTAAATTACACAAGACATTTTGATATTTAATACGTCAATTAGCCGGAACAATCGAAGAATAATCTTTTATGGATAGCTTTTAATTTAAGGAGAGGGTATTTAAAATTTACGGAAAAGCGCATTTGAACCTCTAAAACAAGTGGGGATATGTTTTATGCATTCCAATTTTGATATTGCTTATAAACGTATAAATTGCATTAGAATATGCTTATGTAGACTGATGATATAGCATAAAAAATTGGGAAAAAATCTTCTGACTATATTAGTAAATTTATTTTCATTTTGTTCACCTGTATATTCCCCTACTCATGAACATTTTGAAGTTATATGTCGAATTATTTGGATATTTGCAGTTATGAATTTGCACATTGAAATATGCATTACAAAATATTTTAGTTAAAATTGAACATTTGTCCTAAATATGTCAATTCCAAGCCTTGCGTTCAGAGGATTCTCAACCTTTGTAAGTAATACTTTATCTCGTGTAAAGTTATGATTAATGTGCAATTTATTTTGCCGATAAATTTCTTCATTTATCTCGCTGTTATGCAAAAGCACCTGTTAATTTAAATTAGAAAAAAATTGGTGACGCGTCATTTGTTGCATTGCAACAGAATTGTCGAGAAGATGTAATGCTCTAGTTTTGCTAATTTTACTATACATTTCTTGAAAACACAATGGGATGAATCCAATCTCCATTTATTTCTGTTTTTAGGTATAAGTCCAATGCGTTAAGGATTATATTTTAACTTATGAATCAATAAATTATGAGTTCAAAGGTTTCCTGCGGTAGTGTATACTGCCGAAATGTTTTTCGTTAGGACGAAAATTTAACCTAGTTGAGGCACCTCCGTTAGCTCTCTTCTAGTGTTCGCTTATGAGTTCAAGATGATTGAATATTTCATTTTAGATAGCCTGAATAAACCGCCAGGGTAATTATAAAATGTTATAACTGCTATTTTTAGCGAAATGAAAGGTTTTCGGTAAAAAGGAAGACTTGTCTTCTTATTAAAAGTTGACATGATCAGTGATTTGATTGTGTGTTACTCAATTTTTGTTTCCGCGTAAGGCCACGAAGTTGCCAGATAACTTTGTACCAATGAAATTAATGAATCAAAACAATATCTGATTTCGCTGTTAATGCTAACCATTATTTAAATTAGGTTTGAATGTTTGAAAAGAAATCAACTGTACAAAGGCCTAAATTCTTTTATAATCTTCATTTAGAGGGCTATATAATTCAAGGTTTAGTTAAAATTGACAGCTACATGGCAAAATATGTTATGCAAAATTATCGGACTCAAGTTAATATGATTTATTACACAGTTCTAAATGTCCTCGGGTAACAATCTCACATAAATGCAAGATACTACTTTACTTTCAGGCTACTTTGTCGCGTGATCTCTGGATTAACTGTGTTGATTGATTAGTTAAAGGAGGTCCAACACTTAGGTTGTTTTAAAATAATGTTTGTAAACAAAACGGTTTTCTATGACACTCAAAGATAAATTCCATTAAAACTATTATGTTAATAAATAACTAACACGAAAATCATAAATAATTTATGCTTTATTATGTGTTTATAATTCACAAGTATTTGCAAATGAATTGAAGAATTAGTTTTGGTACAAAATTGAAGCGCATATATATATATATATATATATATATATATATATATATATATATATATATATATATATATATATATATATATATATATATATATTCTTTTGAAATGCGAGCTTTAATAAAATTCATTGTACCCTTCCTGTGTGCAAAAACAAAAAGAAATTTTATCAGATATAAGAAAAATTTCTTTCTCATGTCTTCTCAAATATCTACTCATGAACATATCTTTATATATAAATTGGAAAGCAAAACAAGATAAAAATATTTGAACATAGAGAGAGTGTGGAAAATAGAAACCAATCAAATTGCGTGCGTCACATCCAGTTCAAGCTCAATGCTTGTACGTGCTTCTTCTGCTTACATAAATCCGGCTGCAATTTTTTTTATCCATAAGGCTTCGTATGTGGCTAGCTCCCTTTTGTTTTTGCATTTAGTAATTACTTTGAATGCTACGTCTGGAGAACATACGTGCGTTGTTTCGATGATGTGTTGCGCAATAGCAGACGTGTATTCACCATTTGATTTAAAACAGGCGTTCAAGTTGCAATGTTCTCTCATTCGAGTAATTAACCGTCTGGTCGATCGGCCTACGTAACTTGATCGACTACTTGCGCATGTATATTGGTAAATAATATTTGATATCGACATTAACGGCTGTTTCTCTTTGATTGCTGGTAAAGGCAAGTGTGTTGCCCTAAATAACACTCGTAGTTTGGCTGCATTAAATGTGCGTGTCAATGCTGCTTCAACTTTCTTTTGTGCCATTCGGGAAACTGCATCCCCCTTAAATGGGATGTTAAGGTAGACGGTTTTCTTTTCTGGCCCATAATACGTCTGTTTCTGTTTAATTCCCCTTTTAATAATTGATTCAATTAATTGTCTGGGGTAGCCATTAGACATTAACTCGTTAATTGCTTTATTATATTCATTTTCTTTAGAATCTTGACTAACCAACCTGTCAATTCTTGAAAAGCAACCACGAACTGTTGATAATTTATATTGAAATGGCACAAAACTGCTATAATGCAAATACTGTGCAGACCATATTGGTTTATGGTTAATTGTTCTACTTAATTTATCATTAGTTTCTTTCTTTAACAGTACATCTAGGAAAGGCAGGCAGTCATCTTTCTAGTGCTCTGACGTGAAGCCGATATTCTTATGTGCTTTGTTGAAACTTTGAAGCAATGTTCGTGATTGCGTCTTGTTCTTAAGTACAAGAAATATATCATCCACGTACCGTATATATTGAGCACATTTACTTATGTCACTCTTTAATGATGTATTCTCTAGGTGCCCTAGAAAAATCTCAGCCAACTCTGGAGATAAGGGGCTTTCCATTGCGACACCATCAGTCTGTTTGTAGATGCTCCCATTAAAACGAAATCGTACGTCTTTTGTACATAATAAGATAAGCTTGCGTAGAGTGTGACCTGGCACCGGCGATGGTAATATATCGTGTTCTACCGCTTTGACTATAATGTCAATGGTTTCATCAATTGGAACATTTGTAAACAAAGACGTAACATCAAAAGAAAGCATAATCTTGTTTTTAACATTTATATCTTGAATTTTGTTTACAAACTCAAACGAATCGGCAACCGAATGATTACCTAGTAGTTTACGTAATGGTTCACGTAAACGAACTAGCCATTTAGCTAGTGCATGAAACGGAGAATTTACCATTGATAAAATTGGCCTCACAGGACAACCTATTTTGTGTGTTTTTGGTAATCCGTACACTATTGGTGTAGATGATCCAACTGGCTTGAGCTTCTGCAGTGACCTGACCTCACACAGGAAGGGTACTAATATATATATATATATATATATATATATATATATATATATATATATATATGTAAATATATATGTATGTTTTGCCAGAATTTGCCGCCACCATGTCTGTAACAATGTGCATTTGCTTAGGAGTTTATCGATTATAAAACAGCGCTAATTTTTATTCATATGAAAACTTGCCTTTTTCGTTAGCTTCCTGTTTATTTAGAACATTTGTGGAACTTCCTTAGGCCTGGAATTCTATATAACCATTCTCAATCTTTCATCATTGAAAAGATATCTCGTCAACTGGGGAAATTATGTTTATTTAAAATTAATGGAAGCTTATCCTGAATTGGCGTTTAATTTCTTGATTTTGATTATATATATTGCAAACATGGACAAAACATTGCACAAGATAGTAAAGGCAATTCATCAAATAGGCCATTTTCATCCTTTTTGGAAGCAACTTAAATACTTGATTGAATTAGTTGCGAGTTGGAGCTTGGACAGTAGCACATTCGTTTCTGTGTATGCCTCCAACATCACTGCGCCCCCACCATAGCATACTAAACATCATTTCCTATCGTTATTGGGTCCCATTTTGTCTTCAGTTGGAAACTATTTGGCATTTCTTATAACCGGAGTGGCATACGCGTGAAACTCAGAGGCAGATGTGCCACGGTTCGAATCCCGGTTGCAGAAAATTCAGGCAAGTACTTGGAGATTTTCGAACAAGGACGAGCTCCATCTACTCGATAAATTACGTTTACTAGCTTCTCCAATGTTTAGTATATACTGAAATCACCCATATATATATATATATATATATATATTCACATATGAATGTTAAACTTAGACAGATCTGCAGGATTTGATTGTATTTATTCTATCGGTATATTATAACCATTGCATAAGATAGCCAATGAAATTCAACTTCTATATCGGTTTCATTCCTATCAGGAACTCATTAATAGTTGTCTTTAGTTTGCGGCTATCATCTGAAACAAGGAATATTTGAAAAAGATTACTTCAACACATCTATTGTAACACTGAAACCAAAGTTGCAATGCAGTTGTGAAGTATATATTTTTGTTTATTTTATACACAACTATATCGTGTTAAAATTTGTATGCCGAAGTTGATTATATATTTGCTTGTAAATACAGTAATTATTTAATATTGACAAATATTATCATACTTTGAAAAGGGGAAAGAATATTTATTTTTATAAATGTGTTATCTATATTGTTTAATAGATAAGTTGTGTCAAAACAATTAGCAGAAGGAAGGTCAGCACACACAGCTTTACAACTAAAGATATGTGTTGCTAATTAAAATATCCTGTTAAAGCAATAATTACCGCGTCAATCGCTTAAATGATTATATGTATACTGAAACACTATCTGAACTTACTAGGTTTTCAAACAGCAATAGAGAAGTTAAGAAAATAACCTTAAATCATATATAAAGAAAATAAATATATTGTCATTTGAGCAAAATACGTTTTCCTCGTTTAAACTGTGGCTTTGAAGATAGTTATTAACACTTTTGTAACTGATTTTTAAGTTTTCTTGACATTTGGCAAACATATTCGAATTTCAATCTAAATTTGATATTTTATTTTGTAAATAAATTTGATATTGTTCAATATTGTTGTAAAAACAACTTAGTTTACTTTAGGATATAAATAAATAAAATGTTTTTTGTAACTAAAATATTAGACTTCCGTAAAGTTCGTAAATGAAATAAAAAAATAACGTATTTGGATATTTCTATATGAACTTTAATTATTGAAAGTCATGTATTATTTAAAAATATGGCTTTATAAATATGTAGAACGGTTTTGTTATTCAGATATTTTAAATAGGACTAATTTAATTTTTTTAAATACGGAGAAGTCTAATTTTTTCCACTGGTATTCATTATAGCTAGAAAGAGAGCTTATTTACTTTAACAAAAACGGTGTTAGGCTAGATACTGTTTGTGGCGGAGAGCTAATACATATGCCATTACGTATTTTGTGTTGCGCAAATAGTGAAGAATTAGTTCAATTATGATCACAAGGATAAACCAAATACAGCATGAACTGAAAGTGTGATAACGTGCTTACTGTCGACTCATCAGCAGGAGCCAGTATTACGCTTATTATTCACTATATATTTGAATGAGGAAAGTGGGAAAATTGGAGTTACAATCTCCCTAACCATTTTCTAAACATGCACTACTGATACTAACTTCATATAAAATCTTGGACAATGCGACTTCAAAGCTAACTCCTTATATATATATATAATATATAATATATATATATATATATATAATATATATAATATATATAATATATATAGCCAATATATACAGTCAGCCATTGATAAAACAGTAGGACTATTGTGTCAGCACCAGATACCAAGATACATATACCAATATGGTACATAGTACTAACATTATGGTTGTCGAGTCGGAACATGGTACAAACACCATGGATTTCAATGTTTGCGTAAGTTTCCTTTAAATCAAGTTTGCGAGCTTGAATTAAACACCAATCCCATTGTATTTAACAAGTCGTCGAACAACATAACAAAACTACCGCCAGCCGCAACGCACTGACGCGTTTCAACCTTCCATGGTCATCATCAGAGTACGACGGCAAACTGACTATCGAGGATCAAACTTCATTGAATATATATGGAAATCAAATTTAGATATGCGTCTCTCACCTCTAGCAGTCTTGTATACATTGAACTTGACTGGAAATGTTGGCTGCACAATTTTCATACAGCCACGAACATTAAATGTTTGCAGCTTTAGCCACATATACATATAGAGGCAATAAAATTTAACAATAATTGATTGCACGGGTGGTAGTAACAATGCTTTAAATCAAGTTTTCGAGCTTGAAGTAAACGTGAACTTCATTGTAGTTAACCAGTCGTCGAACAACATTACAAAACTACCGCCAGCCGTAACGCACTGACGCGCTTCGATCTACCATGAGCATCATCAGAGTAGGATCGCAAACTGGCTATCGAGGCTCAAACTGCACTGAATACATATGGAAATCAAATTAAGATATTCAGCTCTCACATGTAGCAGTCTTGCATACATTGAAAGGGACTGGAAATGTCGGCTGCACACTTTCTATGCAGTCACGAACATTAAAAGTTTGCAGCTTTAGCCACATATACATATAGAGGCATTACAATTTAACAATAATTGATTGCACGGGTGGTGTTAGCAATGCTTTAAATCAAGTTTGCGAGCTTCAAGTAAACATCAACCCTATTGTGTTTTACCAGTCGTCGAACAACATAACAAAACTACCGCCAGCCGTAACGCACTGAAGCGTTTGGAACTTCCATGAGCATTATCAGAGTACGACCGAAAACTGACGTTCGCGGATCAAACTACATTGAATATATATGGAAGTCAAATTTAGATAAGCAGCTCTCACATCTAGCAGTCTTGCACAAATTGGAACATCACTGGAAATGTCGGCTGCTCAATTTCTCTGTAGTCACGAACATTAAATGGTTGCTGCTTTAGCAACATATACATAAATAGGCAATACAATTTAACAAAAATTGATTGCGCGGGTGGTGGTAACAATGCTTTTAATCAAGTTTGCGAGTTTGAAGTAAACACCAACCCTATTGTATTTAACCAGTCGTCGAACAATATAATAAAAACTACCGCCAGCCGCAACGCACTGACGCGTTTCTACCTTCCTTGATCATCATCACCACCACCCGCGCAATCAATTATTATTAAATTGCATGCTTAATTTCGCCAAAATTGAGAATTACTGGTATTTCTGATTACGTGCTACTCCAGAGAATCCATACACTCTGGCTTTGATCGATACCACTTATCACATTTCGCGGTAAGCATGACATCATTGAATTCAATATATAACAGCTAAATACAGTTTAATGCAGAGATTTAATATATAAATGAACAAGTATGTATTAGGTGTTGCGAAACTCGAATCAAATTATTTCAGTTGTCACCAGAAGGATAAACCAGAGACATTAGTTTCGTGCTTACTGGCGACTCATCAGTAGGAGCTGGTATTACGCCCTTTAATCACTATATATTTGGGTGAGGAATGTGAGATAATAGGACGGTAAAATCTCCTCGACGAATGTGTTAACCTATAGTAGTGAAGCTAACATCATATAACTCAATCTATATAATATAGATACCGAGTCTGTAAAGGATACTAACACTATGGCTATTGTATTAGGCACCGAAAGCAACATTGTAGTACCGAAAAGGTACATGGTACTAACACTACGGTTGCCGAGTCGGCAAATGGTACCAACATGATGGATATCAACGTATGCGATAGTTCACCGAAGTTGCGAATTACAACTATTTCTGAACACCTGTTACTCCAGTTAATCAATACACTCTGGCCTTGATCGGTATCAGTTATCACATTTCGCGGTAGGCATGACATCATTGAATTCAATATATAGCAGTTAAATACTGGAAACAAATTAGTTCAGTTTTAACCAGAAGGATAAACCAAAGGCAGCATGAATGGAAAGTACAATCTCCCGCACATTCGTTTCGTGCTTACTGGCTGCTCATCAGTAGGAGCCGGTATTATGCCCTTTAACCACAATATATTTTGGTGAAGAATGTGGGATAATAGGACGGTACAATCTCCTAGACTTATTTCTTTAGTAAATCCATACACTGTGGCCTTGATCAATATCACTTATTACGTATCGCGATAATCTTGACATAATTCAAGTAAATATTTAACATTTGGATACTCATTGATACGGAGAACTATTACATATAAAATTTTGTATGTTGATATAATTTCTTAATGAAAGTTGTACTTGCTATTAAACGTATAATGTTTTTCCAATGCAACTTCATTGGTCATAATATGTTGTACTTCACAATAGTAGATAAAACGTAAATAAAAAAAATTTGTTTATTAATATGGAAAAATATTTGTTTATTTGTTTAAAACATAGAGTTTCTTCATTTGGGTTTACAATTTGAATTGAAACAATTCGCACATTAAAAATATTTTATTATAAATCGGATGCAAACAAAATTATTGTAACTGCTATATTGTCCACCTAACTGAACTAGATTGCAACATCTGGTAATTATATAGAAAAAAATGTCAGATCATTAGGTATTAGGTTGGATAAAATGCATGTATTATACAACAAAAAATGTGAACCGAGAAACGCAAATACGGAAACAGGCACACGTACACTCAAGTGCACAAACTCATCGCTGTTTTATATTAAAGTCATGTAAAACTAATTTTATTTAATTTGCTGAAGAATAGAGAAACTGAAAATAACAGCTTCCTATGTGCGTAATTACTTGTTTTCACTTGCTCTCAAAAACATTTAGCTCCTTTTTGACAGCTGTGTTTATTTTAAAATGAGTTTGAATTCTCATTTTTAGTAATTGGTCAGTTCGTCCCACACAGCGCACTGTGCAGTTAATTTATTCTTATAAGAATATAGTGCTGAACTGTTTGATTGCAGCGAATTTTTCTTTAAAAGTTTGGATGCGTTTAAACGTGTAATATGCATCACAACTTTCAATGCTACGCAACTCTTTAAGGAAATATTTTCGATGGTGTGTCAATTCTAAAAGGTACATTGGCATATATCATTTTTTGGCTGTGGACGGCTTCGATGCATGCTTGCTTCAACAATTATTAAATGATACATTTTTGTTCTTACAATGCTGTTTTGATAACAACGTGTTCTCAGCAATGAAATTCTTCCGAATAAAACATTTTTATACTGTGAAATAATTTGCTAATCAAATTTCACATTTAAGGAATCGGAGCTGTGCTACGGTAGTGGCTGTTAAATCCAGTCAACGTCGACATTGGGCCTCTTTCACTTTTGAAACTAATAGTAACCTGCGCAAACGTAATTCGCGAAGAAAATACTAAGGTTTACTGCCCTAATATTTGAACTGTATATACTGGTTTGTGTTATAATATTACTCCTGCATTTTATTTTTTCAGTATTTAGATTTTCGAAAATTAAAATTTCATCAACATAACATAATGGCAATATTTTATAATTAGTTATTGTAGTTTTGAAGTTTACATACAGGAAATGTAAAATTCATCTACATGACCGTTTAACGTACTCTATGTTGTTATACCATTGACTTGCGAGAAATATTGACAATCTAAACTGAATTACACCTCTTTAGTTAACTAATAGTTTTTTTATTAATAGTCATAGATGGATGGACACTATCGATGAACTTACAGATTAAAAAAAAGTTTTATTAAAACATTACTTGTAAAATGCTTTTGACATAAAATATAGCCATTTGCATTACTTATATTATGTAATTTTGCATTATTTATTAAATAAGTATGAGGTGAAAAAAATGTTTGTGATTTTAGTTTTTTGTGGCTGAAAGATTTTTTTTAGTTAACCTACCAGTTTGCGTTAATTTATGATCATTGGCACGGTTGGTTTTAATCGTGGCATGTTGCTCGGTCGAACAATTTTATGTAACTTTTTCATGCCCTAAATTTTTGCCGCACGTGTGCTAATTAATTTTCCTTCTTTGAGACGACGTTTGGCATAATAAATTTAACAAGAATATGCATCGCATTTTTATTCACACGCCATATAATCAAATCGAATGTTTCTTATTTGCCTTTGTTGATTTAGCCAGGTTTGTACCGCTCTCCGTCGTCAAATAAGTCTTTCTCGAACAATATAATCAATCTCATTGACAGAGTGTTTTCTCTGAATGCGTTGGGGATTTGCTAATTATCATTTCAACATTTAAGTTGTTTCTTTTATATTTTCTTTTTCGTTATATTCAAAACCAAGCAGTTATCTATTCCCTAGAACGTTAGAGCTAGCGTGGGTGAAACATATTAATTCGGGTTTCTGACGGTGAAATCCAGATTTCCACATTATGTATTTCAAACATGTTTGATATACTGACTTAATAATACATCTACGTTTCAATTCCTGACTTACTTCTCAATTTATATGAAAAATGCATAATCGCAACTCAGCTAAAATTTATACATTATCGGAAGTACCGGTGGCGTCATTCCTATGTTAAGCATTATTGTATTACACTAGTCTATAACAGAATCTAGCTCTCATTAGAGATCGAGAATGCACAGTTAAGATTAACTTATTTTTATACATTACAGAGTTATAAATCTGCAAAATTATCAATCAAAAACCCATCCTATTTTGAGATGTTGGGGACCTTAACCGTCCATCGATTGCATTGAGATAAGTTTGCATTTGTGTGTACTGGTGGAATAGGTCAGATAACCAATCTTCCTATATTTTAAAGGCAATTCCTAATAGGTTTAGATGAAAGCTATTTTGGTTCGTGGTTGCTATTTGAGATATAATTTTTAGCCTAACTCGAACTAGCAATAGAAGTGTTATGTCGTATTGCCGCAAATCCTCCGTTTTGAAACTAGTGTTGCATACTTAGAAGAAAATACGAAATAATTGCATGAATTGATTTCATTATGACTAAGAAAGTAGTCATTTAGACAATCGTTGAGACTTAAGTCCATCTCTCGAACGTTGCATTTCAAAAGTTAACTGGTTGAATGAAGATATCGAGAAGCAAGATCAGTTGGACTAACGGGATTTCGAGATCACATTCTAATTGCAAGTTATGATGACGAGATTATAAATGTTAGAAGAGCCAGAAAAAAAGTTGTAACGAAGAAAGCAGACTCACTAGTAAAAAGAAATGATCGGAAATAATGCTCTATAGACGCCCTTCTTAACCATTTTGACTTAAGTACAACTAAGAACTTTTCGAATAACAAATAAATACGAATTTGTTTTGAATTTCGAATTGAAATTGGTTTCTGAAAACTTTTATTGTGTATAAATAATTATTTAAATTATTTTTGAAATATAGTAATTTAAAATTCTTTTAAGCCATCTTTATTGTTTGTTCGTACTCGGTTTTTTTAAAATATATTTTCAGATGTATGTTTTTTTGTTCATTAGAGTGAATATGAATCGTAACTTAATAACTGTCTCTATTTTCTGAAACTTATTTTGCAAGAGAGAGGGAGAGCGGCTAGTTTAAACTGAGCTTTGGCTTCAGATTTTAAGTACACATAAAATACGTGTAGTTAATAAATTGGAAGGAGCTTGGGTAGGGATTTTTTCGGATGTGTGGTTTGTTAACATTTTAGGTGCATTCAAATTAAAATAGACAGAAGTGTAATTGTGCTCTAACGGAAGCGGATCCTGCAATAAAAATGCGCTCATTAAACGACGATAGTATAGTTAGTTAGTTAAGGATACATAATCACTGTAGTTTCACTTAAAGGAATTTAAGCTTGAATCTAAAAATCTATATTTGAAGACATTCTGCTAGCAAAACATGAATATATATGCATGTTGAACGTTTTTCAAAATGAACGGCAGCAATTTGAATGTAATCAACGTGGTTTCATTTACTCAAAATACGCGCGCACATAATAATATTCAACTGGATGTGTCAGATGCATAAACATATACACACACGTATGCGACGTCAATTTATCTGCCTATATGTATAAATGAAATTTTGCAAAATTTTTGAAAATTGCGAAATGAGCGGATAATTGAAAATTTTTCCTAAAAAGACATTAACGGCAATACAACTATCTTTCTAAATGAAAGAGATCAAATAAAATCTAATGAATGTTCACACAAAATAGATTGACGGTAAAAATTTAAAATAGCCAGAAATGTTAAGAATCATGATAAATGAATGTAATTTGTTGTATTTAATCATAAAGGAATCGATCAGTTTAAAAATTAGACGAGCCCATAAGGGCTGAGTGGACTGTTGAAAGATCCGTTTATCCAATATTAAATAAGGCTTACTATTATGATAGAAAATGATGGTAGCATGACGGGCAAACTATCAAGAGTTGTAGTAAAGTTCTCATATAAAATAACTAATAATTAACAAATTATCTTTCAGCACAAAGCTAAACTTCACTTCTATTTATCAAACATATTTTCGCTTAACTAGTATTGATTAACTTATTCAAGAAAACTTTGCTGATGCTCCTAATTATTTTTGAAATAAGTGCATTGTTGTGTAACTTTTAATAAGTGAACTAACTTATTAAAGTCAGTTCTATTAAATAAAACTCACTACTGTATTTCAGTCGTCAAATTTTAAATAGTTCTGCCATAAAAGCCGCATTTCTACCTGCCAATTTGATTATGTGCGCCATATTTCTTACATGAATTTTACACATATGTAAGACTGTCTAAGTCATTAAATTTCAAAACTTCCTATGTAGTTAGACGATAACGGTCTATTGGAAAAACTGTCTTTGATAAATACAGCAAGGATTAATTTATATTCAAAATATGTAAATGATCACACACACAGATATATATATATATATATATGTATAATTCATAAGTAGGAAATGATAATAAACATATTTTAGTATGCAAGAATTTTATTAAATGATGAAAAAATAATTAAATCACGCTTGCGATCTTGAAATAAATACCAATCCCACTGTATTTAGCCAGTTGAACAACATGGAAAAAATACCAATAGTCACACGTTCTAACGCGTTTCGACTCTCCATGACCTTCAACAGATTAAAAAGGCAAATTGTTAAGCGATGATCAAACTGCAAGTTATAAATATGAATGCAGATTTCATATATTCGTCGTACTCTGTTGGAGGTCATGGAATTTCTAAACGCGTCAGTACGTGTGAATATAAACTGTTATGCTCCGTTGTTCAATTTATTGTTTGATACAATTAAATTTGTGCCTATTTCAAGCTCGCAAACTTGATTTATATATATTTTATCACCACCAGCGCTATCACTGATTACTTAATTGGATAACAAATGAAATTCATCATGTTTAACTTTATTTCTTTTTTTGAAAACAGTAGGTGAATGCGAAAATTTACCGCGGCCAGTACCCTAATCGGGGCACATTTAGTTCAAGCTGGATATTCATCTGCCGCACCATCGAAGCCGTACAATGTATGCCGTGCTCAGTTATGTACAAATTGTTTTTTTTCAATCTTTCCTTCAAATTCAACTTACGTGGCATCGCTTCGAACCTAAAGTTTTTATTAGGCCCCCATTGCTAATAAAACGAAATAAATCATGTAACCTATGTAAGTGATATAATTTGGAAAGTTCATAGCAGGATTATAATATTTATACAGCGTTAGTATTTAAATTACTCTGCGTAGAATAATAAGCTTATTTTAAAAGTTAGACCTGTTTTGTCCACATTGAAATATTATAAATTGCATGACGAATTTGTCGCGGCCGTGTTTTGGACTGGTAATAATTGCTCCTCAGCCATTAATTTCACTACGCTACTCACGTTGTGAAATAATTGCGATTTAAATTTATGTACCAACTCAAGATAGATTTCTGTCCTTCTTTCTGGAGAAACGTATTTGACAATGCTTTGGACCTAAATTTTTTGAAGCCAGTTCTCTTTATTAATTGCACTTGCTTTCCAAAGCGATATTTAATTTGTTCGGAAAACGTATTTCTGGAAGTATAATTTATTTCAATATATCTCCTTTAGGTGGCATGGTAACCATTCTACAAAATCCAACTGGCGCTAGCCATTTTGATAGTTAGATCGCAAGCTTATCCAAACATGCTCTGCGCAAAGGAAAGGCGTTTAAAAAACTAAATATGTTAATAACGTAAAATTATAGTTATCTTACGGCTTTAGTGACGCAGAAGATGAATCGCAAGACTCCGAAGCAAATGTGCCTCGGTTAGAGGCCTGGTCGCCCCAAATATGCATGTACCGGATGAGTGTCGATTAGAGGCGAAACCGATTTACCCGATTATTGTATTTGATATTTTAAGCAAGTTTTTTCTTCATTCAAACAATATATATATATATATATATATATATATATATATATATATATATTGAAAGTGGTATTATGAACTAAATATGCTCATTGGTAGCATGACCAAATGAAACTAACGAACAAAACTTACTTCAAACATTTCGGCACAGTAAATACGCATTCCTTATATGAGACGGCAAATTATGAGATATACATTATATTTGATTTGTTACATAATGTAGCTAAAATAAATTGTGTTTGTTGAAGTGCACTATAAAATATAGCACGGCACATACTTGTGCGTTTTATCCAATAACTTTCACTTTCATATCATTACGCTGTATAAAGAATTATAAATTGTGTTTATATTGTTTGTCTAACTCAATATATAACCAGCATTTAAAGTTGACTGATTTTATGTGCAATAGAACAAAAGCCTTATTAATTTTATTAACCTTAATGAACACTATTAATAGCTTAACATAATGACCACGAATAAACTTATTGTTACATTTAAATATATTTCAAAAAACTTATAAATTAAAATGCCTTTAAGGAGGATTTTCCTAAATGTAGCACGCTACATCACCCGTCGCCAAAAATGACGTCGTCTATGTCACATTTAGCTAGAATTCCTCGACAGGGTCTTCATCTCGATACTTGAGTATACTCTGAAGTGTTTGCTGTCATGCTTCTTTTCTTTTGATGTATTGACGTACTAGTTGATGGTTGACATTATGATAACATTTAATCGCTATCACTTCCTGATATAAACGTGATGCGAATACTGAAATCAAATGAAGGATCAATCGACCGATGGTTACCTATTTATAACATGCGTTGCGTCGTCGTTTGATTATCCTGTAAGGCCCGGTGAACTTTTGCTTCAGATTGGACTTTTTCGCGTCCATTTGTAAATTAAATTGCTTAATTTTGCCCATGACTTTGAAGATATAAACAGTTAGATGGTCTTCTCTGATGGGTTGCGGACGCCGACGGCTTGGAATTCGCAGAATTTAATATATGGTGCCGTGTATTCCACCAAGTTTAACTGATAGATGGATAGCTTCAAACTAGTAACTGCTCTTGATTTAAATAACTAGGCGATCGCCACGGCCAAGAAAATCACATCCAATTAAATTCGTAACCGATTCCTACGAGTTCCCTTTTTCTGTATCATTTATCAGTCATCACCATCATCATCATGTCCAGCCTTACAAAAGTCAAAAGTGACTAATGTTTCACTGCCATATAACTATAAGGAGTAAAAAACGTATTCAAATTAAAACAGAAATAATATTTTAGACAAATTATTAGTAAGGTTTACGAGAGAGAGAGAGAGAATCAGAGAGGGAAGGAACACCTAGGTACTATGAGTAAATTTATAAGGATAACTTACAGAAATTAGGCAAACTATCAGTCAGTAATGAGCCAAGAAATATTTTGGCCTAAAATATAATATGACATGTCCTGAACGTAGACTAAATAAAACGCTGAGGTTCGCCCGATCACGTGTTTATATTGACCGGCCGTTGGTGTCCTTTAACTGTGCATATTATGAGAAATAGGCTGTCTTTATTTATTAAATAATGTTAGTAAATTTAAATTTGTTTGTGATGTAACGCACACTGAAATTTAACAAAGTTAACGCTTTTGAGTTTTGTATAGTAACATTTAATTCTGTCATGTCAGCACACTGTATAAAAATCATCATTTGTCGGCGATTGTGTTTTTTCAAGTAACAGTTAATTATGGAATGTTAGCACATTGTTGAAATAAATAATTTCGCTTGCCTAACTGTTTGCATTCAAATAAAGCAGCAACGTTCATGTAGATTAATTAATCTAAATAAACATTTTTCTTAAATTAACAAAATGACTATAAATGAACTGTAATAATACACTAAAATATATTTTTTATATGAAGAAATAAAAATGCGACTAAGAAATTTCTATGCAAAAATGGCTTGCAAGTGCACGTCTGCAATTTGCAAACACATCGTTGGAACTCGATATGTATGTTCTCCTGACATAGCATTTATAATAATTACTAAATGCAATAACACAATACAGTTAGCAAATAAACAAACTGCAGACGGTTTATGCAATCCGAGAAGCATGTTTCAGGCGTGAAGTTTGAACACAGAGTGACTCACTCAATTGATTGGTTTTAACCTTATTCAACATGTTTCCATTTTTCTATCTTTTTATGCGTTACAATGTATATATATATATATATATATATATATATATATATATATATATATATTAGCATATGTTCATTTGTAAGATACTTGAAACGAAAATTAGAAAGAAACAGTTCTTGTATCTTTAATTTTTCACTTAGACAGGGTATTATGAGTTTTATTAGAATTGAAAACGAAGAGAATATATATATATATATATATATATATATATATATATATATATATATTTCTAATTATGAAGAAAAAACACATTAATAACAAAGTGGATAATGGCCATTTATTCCGAGAATACTAAACTGCGCTCTAAAATCTTTAATTTATATACGTTCTGGGTTTTCATTTGATTTGGAGGGTAGCAACAAATCTGACTCGGTTTTACATCTAATTCTTGTTTTATCTGATTGGTAAGTGTGTTTTGTATGTGCTTGTTTGCATGTAAAGGTCCTTCTCACTGTATTGAAAAGTGATGTCTGAGATCTGGTCATTATTTAATTGATGGCTTGTAAATTAACAATCTGTTCGAATCGTTCGCAATTACGTGTACGAGTGCTATTTTTCCGAGTGTAGTCTTTCGTTTGATCTTTTGTGCACAAATATGTGTTCTCAATCCATCAATACAACAATGAACAGATCTCAGACATCACTTTTCAATACAGTGAGAAGGGCCTTTACATGCAAACAAACACGCACACACACAGACACAAACGCATACACATTTACCAATCAGCCAAAACAAGAAATATAATTAAAACCGAGTCAGATTTGTTTCCACCTTCATAATCACATTAAAACCCAGAATGTATATAAATGAAAGATTGTAGAGCGAAGTTTTAGTATTCTCGAAATAAATGGCCATTATCCACTTTGCTATTAATGTGTTTTTTCATTCACCAAGACTTAACCTAACAAACTTCTTTAATGCACTTATTTTAAAAGAATTAGGGGTTTGTATAGTCTAATATAAGCGTCTACGTAATGCTGTTCTCTCACAACGAATATCCTTATATTCCAGTTTATCAAGATTTACTTGTTTTTGATAACTGTGAGCTATTAATGCTTCGAGGAGTAAATTTGAGACTTTCCATTGTCGTCAGGCTACGTAAATTTCGTCATTTATAAAAGAGTATTTGCATTCCATCCAAGTGTTTGCGATTATTTCGCTTTTTAAATATTGCCATTATATAACATTTTCATATCTTTTATTATTAGCTAAATGTTTTTGAGCAATTTAAAAAAAAAGTGTTCTTAGATTATTGATATGTGGAAAGGTAATTGAATAATATTGTCAAGAAAAGGATAATTATATATCAAATAATCAGACGATGATTGTGATGTCAGTAATACGATATATTACAGATAAAATTTTACAGTATTTTTCGTTATATATTGAAGTAATATTCTGTGTTCAATGAAATAGAATCGTGAATTGGGAAGGTATTTTCAACTGTTTTTTCTGTTCATTGACATTTTTATTGATTAAATTAATTAAATTTGTCTCTATTGGTCTTCGATTTTGAGTTCGATGGGTAAGGACTGGACGCAATTTAATGTAATCTACGAATGAACAGTAAGGCTTAATAAAGATACAGTATATTTGTTGTTGTAATTTGGATTGAAGCAACAATTTTACTATCATTTTAAATTTTATTACTTTTATTTTTGTATTCAACTTTTAAAATTTATATAGCAATATTTTTTTGCATTGACTGACGTGTTGACTGATATAATGGATATCTATTTTTGTAAATTGGATTAACTTACAAATAGAAAAAAAACAAAACCATGTGTACTCTTTACACAGATTTAATTAACGAAATTGCTATATTGAAACTGTGCATTATGAGTGAAGGCAAGTGATGTCATTTAACATGATTGTAAGGTCTTCTGTGATGGAACGTACTGGTAGGTTTATTTTGGCTGATAGACAGATGTGTAAAAGTTCAATTCTAAATATTTCAATTAATAATGGATAAAAGCTTGACTTTTAAATCTTTTATGTATTACGCTTTCTCATGTTATTCATATTTTGCGCCTTTAACATTTTAGATAAAATAAGGCCTGTAAATTTGTTGTTTGTTATGGTATAAAATTTTCTATTTCGTGAACGAAATATTTTGTAATTACTGAATGAAACTGAATGTAGATGTTTGTACAAAAGGCAACTTGATTACAAACCATAAGGATTAAATCCAAATATTTATAATAACGTAACATTTTGGCGGTATTCTAATTAATCCGACAGCATAATTGTTTTGTGGACGAAAATCTCGACTGCTTAGTTCAGTTCTCTTCTACAAGGTCACATTCATTTTAATCCAGAAATATTCATAAACAACATAAATCAATAAAAGGCGAATTATAAATTCGGTTCTCAGGCTATTTCGTTTAAATCTGCGTATATGATTGCAGGTCTAAGTCGAATAAACATGTGATAATTCGTATGTTTATAAACAGACGCATAGATAAATGTAAGCTTATTTGCATACACAAAATATCGTCTCAATGCCGACATGGAAGTCTTGAATTACTTCGTATGTCATAAATTATGTCTCCCATTTTGCTAGAGATAAAACAGAACAGATTTTATTTTAAAAATAATTGTATATTTTACATCACAATTACGCCATACTACACTGTCCGAAAAGAGAATAAACCATAATTAAAACATTTTCTTGCCTAATTAGATTAAAAGAGTGAATTATAAAATCCCACAAGTTAATATTTAGAACATAAAATAATTTAAAGATATGAGTAATATATAGTTGAAATACAGCGTATATTTTATAGGAAAACAGCTATACAAATTTATGTTTATATGTATTTCCATAAGATCGGAGCTAAAATGATATATTTAAATATAAAAATACACGCGCATTCACGGATATTTACTTGCAAAAACATTATTTTCAATAGAATTACTTGAACAAACCAGGCTTTGGGCGGATTCTGCCTGAATTTGTTTAGTGTGTTTGATTTTATGAAGTAAAGCATTCCATGGATTTACAAAAGTAGGTCAACAAGACTTCTTTCCAAAACGCTTGATTTTGGTCCTCCTAAGAATAAACCCACAAATCGCATAAACGTTAACGACGACTAAACAATCATTTATTGCAAATGTGGTAACATGACAAGGTTGCGAGTTTGAAATAAGCATCAAATAAATTGTGTCTAACCTGCAGCACAACATAGTAAAGCTAGCGCCAGTCACACATTCCAACGGTAAACTGACTAACAGATATACAAGCACAATTCAAATATACATTATGGGAAATCAGATATGCTTCTCTTACAACAGGAATTGCCGACTGCACTATTTCAACGTGGTTATGAGTATAAACCTGTTGCAGCTTTCGCCACATTTACATGAGTCATACAATCAAAAAACACATAATTTGCTATTTTGTATGACTAGTTAGATACAATGTGTTTGTAGTTTATTTCAAACTTGTTATTTTGATTTTTAAAATTGTTGTTACCACCTGCACCATCAATGATTTTGCCATTGTATAACTCACATGACATTGACAAAAAGCGGCTTAGAAGATTATGTTCGTGACAGCAAAACATTGGTGCAGCCTATATTTACTGTCAAGTAAGACTTTAGTGCGGCTACAAGAGGTGACATGAATTAAACGTGAATTACGGATTGATATTTGTTAGTAAGTTTACCGTTGTGCCCTGTTGACAGTCACGCAATATCGAAAAGCGTCAGTAAATGTGAATGGCCGTATTTCTGCTCTTTTGCGTGTCTGTTTATATATAACAAGATTGATACTCATATGAAGCTCGCAAAAATTATTTAATGAGTTGGCGTAACCATCCGGACACCCAGTGGTTGTTTATGCAGGAATATAACTTAATATTGAGTATAGCTTGCAGCAGGGTGACGAAGTGAATACCGAAGTAGGCTTCGAAGCAAACATGCACAGGTTCGCGCACTGTCCGGGGCACTATACCGGACAGTTCTTCATGAGTTCCTAATAAGGACGAAACCAACTACTGGATGAATTGCATTTGCTACCTTATACAAGAGTTAGTTTTTACTGACAATTTTTAGCACAGTAGGATTGGATTTTATATTAAGTTCGCAAAATCGATTTATGCAATTGTGGTCACCAATCGCGCAATCGAAGTTTGTTTAATTGTACCAGTCTTCAGTTCAATTCCACTTTTGCTTGTTGCGTGGTGTTTGTTTAATAATGACAGATTGGAGTGGCTTGTTACAAATTTAGATCACCAGGAATGTCGCATTGGTTCTATCTTACAGAGAAATCGGGCAAAATACATAATTCGGTTTATAACAAAAAATATTATGCTATGTGCAATCAGGTTTGTAAAGTGGCTAGAACCGCATACTGCAGAGCAGACTTGAACAGATTGGAGCCCTATATGCACCAACACCTGGTAAGTGTTTGAAGAGTTCTTAAAAAGGTCAAAACCAGTTTAATGTAAAAGTTGTTTTGGCTAACCTATAAAATGTTTATTTTTTTCCTGACAAATGTATATACAATGGGACTGTTATTTATTTCAAGATCACAATGTTGATTTAATTCGCTAAATACGACTCTCTATAAAATCATTAGTGCTATAACTTTTAATTGTAGATATATGCTGTTATTCGACGTCCACATGCTTCACGGCTTGACCACAAACAAAATCATAAATCAAATTTAAACTAGTCCATAAATTTTATATATTTTCTCAGTAACTGTTTAAGATAAAGAGGTCAAAAACTCCTTTCTCGTAAGGTTCAAACAAAATATTCTTTGAAAGCAAAGGAAATACATTTTATATAACCTAAACATTTCATACAATATAGAATTTTTAATTGTAAATATCGTTTAAAATTTTTTTATTGCATAAGAATGTAAATTTTATAAATATTTAAATTTATTTTCATTTATGTAATTCCCGTCTTCTAATCAATTTTAAAATGCGTGTTTGTCGACAAAAAATAGCACATGCTAATTAAAATTTTTATAATCTATAGGATTAATTTGAAAATAATTAAATAATTAGTAAAATATTTAACTTCTAAGAATACCTTCCAAGTGGTTTTAGTTTTCATGAGAATCTATATGACGAAAAAAATATAGATTTGTGTATTTGTGCACGTATGGATTCATAAGTCGTTAAAGTTGAGAGATTTAGCGCGTTTTATAATGTATTTTAAATTATTCGTACTACTAGAGCTATGTTGACCTACTTCAATAAACAAATTTTAATTCAGACTGTTGTATGCATTTATAATTTAAAAGGAGAAATAAATTGTTCATTAAAGCATACATTTATAATAAATCAAGTGCTCTGAATAATGTAAATTCTCTTTCGCCAGAATTAAATTCGATTTTGATATCTAATACAGTGCATAATCGTTTTCAGAAAGCAAGATGGATCATTTTGGGCTAAATACACACATTATGCAACAGCAAACAGACAACAAACTCTAGAATATGCAAGTATGTATTAGGTTTTGCGAACCTAGTAACAAATTAGTTCAGTTGTGACCAGAAGGATAAACCAAAGGCAGCATGAACGGAAAGTATAATCTCCTGCACATTCGTTTCGTGCTTACTGGCGACTCATCAGTAGGAGCCGGTATTACGCCCTTTAACCACTATATATTGGGGTGGTACCATCCTATTATTCCACATTCTTCTACCAAATATACAGTGGTTAAAGGGCGTAATACCGGCTCCTACTGATGAGTCGCCAGTAAGCACGAAACGAATGTGCATGAGATTATACTTTCCGTTCATGCTGCCTTTGGTTTATCCTTCTGGTCACAACTGAACTAATTTGTTACTAGGTTCGCATAACCTAATACATACTTGCATATATATTAGTTCTTCGCAAAAAACAGTATTTAAACTCTAGAATATGGCCGTTTCCACATTGTGTCACCTTCTCTTGTACGTTTTCATTAATGATGTGGGTAGACCGCAAGACTATCTGATACTTCGGTTTTGTTAGCAGAATAATTTGCTGTTCGCGCAATCAACACTGGCTCAACTTTAGTTAATAAAAATTTTAATTTCGTACATACCCTATGTCGATTGCATGTAACTGGTCGCACACAGGTGTTATAATAGAAATGCCGCTTATTTATCAAAACTTCTTTTTTAAATGCAGGATTACAGTTGTGTAGATAGACCGAACTGTCCGACTGGCCACATCAGTTTGTTTTTGTGCAGATACACGACGGTCTTTTTCCTGGTTTATGCCAAAAGTCATGGTTATATGCTAAGTTGAATTTTTTTTTAAATTTGGACCATAGGTAAATAAATCTAAATGCTTTTATCTTTATTGATTCTAGGTCGCCTTGTTGACCGTTAGCATTAGAAGCTATTTAGTTATATTTGCCTGTTATTTACTGAAATAATGTAGATGTAGTGCTTTTTTGTATACCACCCACGTCATTTTTATTAACCGCTTAATTGGGCTTTCCTATCTGAACTTTTACTATTGGTATATATTGTTTGTACATGTACTTATATAGTTCATCAATAATTTAGGTCATCCAGATTACCAAAATTGCTTAGAGAGATAAGGAAGAAAAAATGATTATTTATTATGTTTAACTTTTGTATCATATACCCAATTATATTTGTGTCCTCTTTTATTAACACGGTTTATTAACATACTTTGCCCGAAGAATTTTTCGATAGGGCCGTATAAGCTGACAGTGTTTTATCGTTATTTCGTCGAAATCCAAATTCTAAAACAATTACCTGATCGTCTTTACTCTATCATGGGAACTGTGACAGTTGTTCTAGTCGCATTGGGTTAGTTGTATCAACGATAGAAGTAAAAGGTCTACAGGAGATAAGTCAGAATAAGAGGGCGAATCGGTTATAGGCTGATGAAGTAAATTGTGATGGTTCAACGGGCTTTTATAAAGGCAAAAACGGTATGGGTTTTATAATTTTCTGCAATATATATATATATTACAGATAACTTTGTACGAACTAAGTTGTGTGAATTTAATACAATATATATATATATATATAAAATTTTTGTAACTAAACCAATTTGATAACTTCATTACGAAAGCCGTCAACCTTTAATTTTGTAAGATATTAGATCTTCTACATCGTCAGAATTGATAGCAAAATTTGTGAGAGCATTTACAAATTGACCAAAATCTTTGGTTGATTTTGCACAGATATGTCGCCGAAGTGTTTCAAAATTTGACAAATGAATGTTAAACCTGGAATGTCTTTAAATGTACAGCACAACAAACACTTCTAATTGCCAGCATGTCTTCTGGGATGAAATGTCGCCAAATGATTTATTGACATTTTTCATGCAGAATTCAATTCATAATAAAACTTTGCATTGACGTTAGTTATTTTCCGATTACTAATTTCATTTCCGTAGTTAAAAGGTTCTTTATGTAGGAAATGCAGTATTTAGTAAGTAACATTTTAATAACAAAATAATGAATAAGGTTACAATTTACTGATGATGCTGATCACGGGAATCTATTGCTCGAGCCCTGTTAAGAGTTGCGTTTTCATGCGCTATTTATAAAATTTCTTTATTTTGCTCATGGCAATAATTTTAGAATTTTTCCCTGTCGATTGAATCAAGATCTGCTTGACTTACGATTTAATTCGAAGGCATGCGAAAAGTACAATCTACTGTGTTTTTATATACATTAAATAAAAAATAAATAGCTCAAATATGAATGATAGGATACCTGTCAAATTTGACTGTGCCAAAATAATAATATTAAAGATTTTTAGTCATGACTGTGTTAATAATGTTTATCAAAAACTCTCTTCACTCCAATATTTCAATTTTATAGAGTCGTCTTTGCTCGTTTTAATGGTAAAATGCTATACCATCAAATAGCATATGTGATATTCTCAGCTTAACCATGAGTGGAGTTTGCTATATTGTCGATAGTTATATATGTTGTTTGTTGCGGAGACCTAATACATATGCAAATTTGTATTTTTTATTGCGTAACCAGTAACAAATTAGTTGAAATTGGATACAATCGCTATTAAAAAATGTGTGATAACTAATGTCCATCAAGGTCAAAGTGTATGGATTTCCTAGAATAACAGATGTTGAGAAGTTTTTTTGCTTCTTAATTTGGGTGGAATTTGGCCTATATTTTAATCCACTCTTATGGTACATATTATATGCTCGATATTTTTTTTAAAGTTTGTAAGGCGCGGTTTATATTTAGTGAGTTTTCCTTTAAGTCGCATTGTCAAAGTCTTTATCTGAAGTTAACTTCATTACCGCTTGAATAAAAATTAGTAGAGGAGAGTGTACCGTCCACTTGTCCAACATTATAAATGTTTTATCGGCTCCAAAGAATGACTCACCAATAAGCACGAAAATTTCATTTCTTCATCCTCATATTGGCTTATTCTTTTAGCTCTATTTGAAATAATTTGGTTCTAAGTGCGCAACACCCATTCAATAATTGTCGAATATTATTCTGCAACGTCGATAAATAAAACTTTTATCTGCCTGTTAGAGAAAATTTATGTATATTTAGCGGAATTGTTTTAATTTTAGCTAATAAATTACGAGGAAAAAACTATTTCGTGCATACGGAAAATTAAGCACCAGTTAAACCTAAATCGCTTCTTAAGAGATGTTTGTGACACCAAAAAATAGAACCTGAAAATTATTTATGTATTAGTGAACGGTGTTGTAATTAATGCAATTAAATTTTAGTATTTTGTTCTGCTTTTGCACAAAATAGCCTCACATACTTGATATATAATTAAGAATATATTAATGGAAATGTAAGCTCTTACATCTCAAGAAAGTTTAAATTGGTAAAAAAAATAGCATTGTGAATAGACTTGTCAGAAATTGTTACTGCATATTAATTATGTCCCAATAAATTAATTAAAATGCAATGGATATTGTATAATATAATTCTATCTTGGGGATGGAGAATCAATATCTCTTAAATAAATAAGGAGATATTATTTATATTTTATACTAAAATTTGCAATCGATTAAATAATTATTATTCATGAGGGTTACCAAAATTGGATCACAGTGCGCAATTAAACCTTGAATTTGAGCAAAAATCAAATTTTAATATTATTTTTTGAATTTCCGTCATTAAAACACATAGTTAACCTGTGAAATTGGAAAAATTGATTTTTACTATTCGTTTTTTATTTAAATTACGTTTTATTCGAAAAAAACTAGTTTGCAAAATTAATAACTTAAAATATTTATAAATTAGACGGGATCTCATTGGAATCATTTCTTTATTCATTTTGAATTTTTGCAAAAGCAATAGATCAAAAACTCAAAACAGTTTTATTGTTCCACTGCGCGTGAATTATTGGAAAATCTAACAGTGGAATTCTGAAAATGGCTTTATAATAATCAAAATATTAATAATGAAATAAATTTAGTAAATACTTTTTCTTATTCGGTCATAGCAATCCAAAATTCAAGCACTTTATTTAAAATGAAGTATCATTGTGGAGCATAACAATGAATTAAATATAGGTTAATCATCAAACTCAAGTGCAAGTAAAATTCGAATAAATTTTCAAAAAAATATTTCTTTTAAAGCTCTTGGCAAACAAAGTAAAGGTATGGATTTTCTCCTATTTAGAAACTTTTAATTAATTTAAATCATACCTTAATATGCAAAATTTTTGCTAAAATCAGTGAGTATCTAACTGATTATTGCCATATCTTCTACAATACTCTAATGATTATTTTCGAAAATATTAATCTAAGGCGTCAAAATTGTGAATACTTTATGATTACTTATATAATATTAGATTTTGAACCACTGTGTTTTTTAATTTATTTAATATATCGAGGTTTCTTAACATCACATAAGCTGGTTAAATATTCAATTATTAAACATCCCAAGCAATTATTAAAATTTTTATTAAAATTGAGAGCGTGTTTTGTTTGATGCCTTAATCGAAATTTAACTCACACTATACATATTGGGTTTTTAATACTATTTGAAGTGAAACAGCACTTGATGTCGTTAAAATCAATAATGAAGATGACTAAAATATTGAACTTTGCGATTTTATGCAAAAAAACATCCTTTCTTCTACATATATGTCTAATTTCGCCAGTAAATTTAAGATGAACACTTTTTTGCTTATGTTAAATTTTAATATTTTTATGAAATATATGTTTGTGCATTATATTTTATTATATTTGACCAATCGGGTTCCAAAACTGAAATTTATTTCGAGTTTAAAAAAATGCTTGAATCGATTTAATGTAGGGTAAAATCCGACTAACTTAAATCAAGCTATTTTAACGGGAATGAAAACATGCCACATTAAGAGGTAACTTATATTGTGTCAGGTGCATTTCTGACTGACACTCCATCTAAATTTATTTTATAGAGGTAACAGTGGAAAGCACAATATATATATATATATATATATATATATATATATATATATATATATATATACCAAAACAATCTTTTCAAAGACTTTTTAAAACCATCGCACTTATGTGGATACATGTTATATATAAAAACATATGTGAAGTGACAACGGAAAAAAATTCATCAGAAATGATTAAATTGTAAACATTTGCCGTAAACTGACATGTTAAAAACCTTTGGAACTATTATATCATTTTCTATTGAACCCTATAAATTTATATGATGTTAGATATTTTAATTAGCTAGCATTTAAATGTTTATAAGATGTTGGTTGGAGTCTTTTTAAACTTTCTATTTGTAAGGCTGAAATTTCGCAAGAATCATTCATTATTTTGCAAAAGTCTATGTGCCACGTTAATTGACCGCGAAATGACCACAAAGCTCAGCGCCAAGTTTGTTCAGCCACGGAAGCAATTCTGAAGATACAATTTAAACAATTCATGCCACAAAATTAAATATAACCTTGGGTGCCAATATGATGTTTCACTAATATGTAGTCATTTGGTTGGTGGCTTAGTATTACTTATAGTTTTTTTTCAACAAAGTAAACCAATTTTGGTTCATTTTAGAGACGAATGTTGTGGATGCGTTATTCTTTCCCGATGAAAATTTAAATAAAACTGTTTGATTTTGATTTGAGATTTGCATATTAATGATTTGTACTGTTGCAAGTTACATTATCATGAGTCTTACAAAAATCCATTGTGTGTAGACTGATTTTAATAAAAGGCTTTAATTAATCTGATTATTTCAATGTTTAAACGCTGAAAAGGCTTAAGTTAAAACTGTTGGTGTATAAATAACGAGGGAGTTTTCACTTTTGGTACGATTCTACTAATTCCATAGTCCAAATAAAGCAAATTTAAAGGTATTAGACACTGCAAAAGAAACCCACATCATAAGAACGAAATTGCGCGCCCAGCATTATCGATTAGAATAAAAGGAGATAATCGCACTTATACAATTTATACAATTTCATATAGAAATTTTTAATAATAATGTGGAGCAGATTATGAATCTAACAAATTTAAATGAATTACTCACATTTTTAGATTGAGCATATCACTAAAATTCAAACACTCAACCAAAGTTAATAAACCACCAAAAATAGTTTCAATAAGTCACGAACGTAAACATTTATCGCCACCTGACATTCAAATTGTGGTAAAACAATCCTATGAAATGAAAGTTAAATTCTGTTTTTTTGTGGAAAACTAATATACATGCAAGTATGTTTCAGGTGTCGCGAATCTAAAAACAAATTTTTTTCAGTTGTGACCAAAAGGTTTACTGTCGACCCATAAGTAGGAGTCGGTATTTGGGCCTTTAATCAATATATATTTGGGTGAGGAATGTGTGATAATAGGACCGTACAATCTCCTAGACGAATGCGTAAACCTGCACTAGTCAAGTTAGTATCATACAAAGTCTCGACGATGCGACTTCAACGCTAACTCACACTATATAATATATATACCGAGTCTGTAAAGGATACTAACACTATGGAAATTATGTCAGTATCCAATACCAACATTATAGCATCGCAAAGGTACATGGTGCTAACATTAGGGTTGCCGAGTCGGCACATGGTACCAACATGATGGATACGAATGTATACTATAGTTCACCGAAATTGAGAATTATAATTATTTCTGTACACAAGTTACTCCAGTAAATCCATACACACTGGCCTTGATCGATATCAGTTATCACATTTCGCGAAAAGCATGACATCATTCAATTCAATATATAACAGCTAAATACTGCTTGTTGCGGAGAACTAATAGGTATGCAAGTACGTACTAGTTCAGTTGTGACCAGAAGGATAAACCAAAGGCAGCAGGAACGGAAAGTATAATCTCATGCACATTCGTTTCGTGCTTAATGTCGACTCATTAAAAGGAGCTAGTACTAAGCCATTTAGCCACTACATATTTTGGTGAGGAATGTGGGATAATAGAACGATACAATCTCCTTCACGAATGTGTAAACGTGCGGTAGTGAAGCTAATATCATATAAAGTCTCTACAATGCGACTTCAACGCCAACTCACTCTGTATAATATATATATATATATATACTTATATATATATATATATATATATATATATATCTATATAATATATATACCGAGTCTGTAAGGATACTAACACTATGGCTATTGTGTCAGTAACCGATACCAACATTATAGTACCGAAAAGTTACATGGTACTAACATAAGAGTTGTATGATGTCTTGCTTTCCGCAAAATTTGATAATTGATATCAATCAAGGCCAGAGTGTAAGTAAGCACGAAACGAATGTGCATGCGATTATACTTTCCGTTAATCCTGTCTTTGGTTAATACCTGTGGTTACAACTGAACTAATGTGTTACTAGTTTCGCAACACGTAATACTTACTTGCATATATATTAGTTCTCCGCAACAAACAGTATTTAACTGTTATATATTGAATTTGATGATGTCATGGTTACCGCAAAATTTGATAACTGTTATCGATCAAGGCCAGAATTTTTGGATTTACTGGAGTAACAGGTGTTCAGAAATAGTTTTAATTCTCAATTTCGGTGAACTATAGCATAAATCGATATCCATCGTGTTGGTAACATGTACCGACTGGGAAACCATATTGTTATTACCATGTACCTTTTCAGGACAATAATGTTGGTATCGGTTACTAACACAATAGCCATAGTGTTAGTATCCTTTACAGTCTCGGTGTGAGTTGGCGTTGAAGTCACATTGTCGAGACTTTATATTATGCTAGTTTCACCATCGCAGGTTTACACATTCGTCTAGGAGATTGTATCGTCCTAATGTACTACATTCCTCACCCAAATATATAGTGGTTAAAGGACGTAATACCGGCTCTTACTGATGAGTTGCCGGTAAGCATGAGATTATACTTTCTGTTCATGCTGTCTTTGGTTTATCCCTCTGGTCACAACCGAACTAATTTTGTACTAGGTTCGTAGCACCTAATACATTAATGCTACAAGATGTCTGAATGTTCCACTCGGATGATTTTAATGTAGCCTAAGGCAAGGTTTTCCACGTAATCGATGAGTTATCCATAAAATGGATTTAAAAATTGTTTTTTCAAGGAAGAAGTATAACTAAAGTAATTGGTCGTCTAATTATAATCTCCAACTATTATTCTTCAAACTATGTCTATTTTAGCAGGTTAAAAAATGTCAAACATCACAGGTATCAACCAAAGCCCCTTGAGATGCGTACCTTTATTCTGTTGGTATTTAAAAGTTGAATTTTAGCGCTGTCAACTAGAATGCTTACAATTTTCTGGTTGTCTGGCGCGCAGGTTGTTCTTTAAACAGCTCTGAATTAAACGCTGCCATCAACGGTAAAAAGGCGGCTGGCCAAATACAAGTTATACAAGTCGACATGTGCCACCAGGTAGAGCGGGTACTCTAAACACAAATGAATAACGTCATCACCTCCAGTTTAAGCTCAATGCTCGAACATGCCTCTTCTGCTAGCACAAATCAGGATAAGCAAACTGCAGTTAGATACAATTTGTGCCGGAGAACTAATATATATGCATTTATGTATTAGGTGTTGCGCACCTAGTAACAAATAAGTTCAATTTTGACATGCTTTCTCTGGTTTATCCTTCTGGTCATAATTGAACTAATTGGTTACTAGGTGCCCCACGCCTAATACATAATAAGCAAACTGCAGTTGGATTTATGCAAGCAGATGAATCATGCTCGGGCACTGAGCTTGAAATTTAAATGATGCAGGCAACTGGTTGCTTGTTTCCTTAATTCAAACTCCGACGTTTACATTTTAAAAATAATTTCTTTTATTAATCATTTTAAGTAAAGCCAATATATTATTTCACTTAAAAATTGCATTATATATGTTCCGTCCTATTACGTGTACACGTCAGCCAGCAATGTCCCAAATGGAACACCTATTGACAAGACTGCGGTCTTGATATAATCACCTGACCCATTAATTACTTACGTATGTCAGTATAAACTAAGAATTGTATAGTGTAGAAAAGGCAATTCATTACTGGATGAATTTCCTTTTCTACACTATACAATTCTTAGTTTAATACTGGATGAATTGCCTTTTCTACACTATACAATTCTTAGTTTATTACTGGATGAATTGCTTTTTCTACACTATACAATTCTTAGTTTATACTGACATATTTAAGTAATTAATGGGTCAGATGTTTATATCAAGACCGCAACCTTGATTATAATAATTGTTATCACCACCCGCGCAAACAATATTCGTTTAATTATATTGACAAGACGTCGACTTGAACGAAATAACGTACATTAGAGGGAATTTCTTAATAAATAATGGAGTTTGTGAGTAGTAGCCTCTGATATATTTGGGTGTAGGAGGTAAAACTGGTTTTCTTTAATTATTATATAAATAAAATTATTACTTGTATTGTCTAAATGAACGTAATGCTTGCAAACGTTGTTAAATCCAAATACAACATTTTCTGGCGCTTCAAATTGTAACTGATTTATCTATTTGCGAAATCCTTCTAATCGCGAAAAAAATTAATTTGGGTTTCAACTTGCAAATATTGTATGCAATTGTAGATTTACCTCTGGTTCCTATGAGGTATTGGAATCACTGGCTTTATTAATGGAAGCCGTAGCGAAATGCGCGTTTTTGACTTTATGCGAATACTTGATGATGTATGTAGTGAGGGAATCGATTAAGCTTCTCTATAATTGCATTAAATTTTACTGTCATTTGTACTCCGATGATGATTATGGAAAGTCGAAACGCGTCAGTGCGTTGCGAATAGTGATAATTTTGTTAGACTGCTCGAGGAATGGTTAAATACAATGGGATTGGTGTTTACTTTAAGCTCGCAAACTTGATTTAAAGAATTTTTACCACCACCCACGCAATCAATTATTTTTTAATTGTATTGTCTATATATATATATATATATATATATATATATATATATATATGTGTGTGTGTATGTGTGTGTGTGGCGAAAGCTACAAACATCTTATATTCGTAACTGCAAAGATGATTTGCAGCGACATTTCCAGCCTTGTAAAATGTATGCAAGACTACTAGAGATTCACTGACCACGTATCATTGCTCTATATGTTGCTTTGCAATGCGGTTTTTGATCCTCGCTAGTCAGTTTGCCATCGTACTCTGATGATGATCATGGACGGTGGAAATGCGTCAGTGCGTTAGGACTGGCGGTAGTTTTTATGTGTTTCGACAACAATGGGATTGATGTTTACTTCAAGCTCGCAAACTTGATTTAAAGATTTGTTCTCTTAAGGTTTATTTACACGCATGTTTAATGACACTCCAAATCAAATCCTAAAAATGATTTGGCCTTTCTAATTCTGATTCCACGGTTTGAACTTCCTTTCACCATCATATATTATGTGATTTTGACTGGTAAAAAATTAACAATTTTTATAAAAATGCTTGAAATAATCTTCTAAGTTAATTATTTGAAGGTAATTTTTGTGCATTAATTCATTAATGCATTCCATTTTCTCATTCAAAATAATTATCTTGTTTGTCTCGAACCTTAAAATACGCGTTGGCAAAATATAATTTGGATCATAATGGAGGCAATCTGGTTGTAACATCATCGAATAAACAATTCAGTGCAGCCTTTGTTATTATTTATTTCATAAAGTACTGAGATTAACGGATTTTCTTATGAAAATAGCCAGATATAAGTTAAGATTTTATTCTTTCTCGCTATTTAAAGGTTCATATTAGAAAACAAGTTGTTGAACGCGAAAGGCAATCTGAGCACCTGTAAATGTAAAGGAATCAAGATTTCAACTACCTAAAAGTGCTGTCAATTTTACTACCACAATTAATTGTGGAATTAAATTAAACGATGACAGCTCCGCGCGAGACACAACAACATTCAATAATAAAAATTTTTTACGCGTATCTTGTAAAAATTGATTCAACCAGCAATAAATGTACATAACAAAGTAATGATAAACAAAAAGGGTAATCTGATAAATTCATACTTAAAGGATTCTATGATCTGAATAAATACTACACGAATATAAACCACAGTTTTCACTTGAACGCTTAATACAATATATTGTTTGATTTAAAATAGACTACCCATTAAACATCATTGCGAATAATCAATTTCATGTCATATCAAAACCACAAACAGTGTATTTCCACATACTTCATAGTTGCTATGGGCTAAATTGTTAGCAATAGCCGCTAACTAAGATAAAGAATCATACGCATTTAAGTTTCAACAAAGTTGGCAAAGGAAATACGCTCTCTCAGCAATTGCGCGTGTTTAAAAAAACACGCATCAATCCAGGCGTACTGCCGCATTTTTTAAAGATAAAATTAGAAACGAACTGCGCATTGCAGCAATTTACGTCTATAAAATCTGCTCCCTGCAATATATGAAATTCGTAATCCTAATAGTAGTTGTAAATTGTGTGAAAAACTCTATGAATTTGTCCATTGCTTCAAATAGACTTTTATACACTATATTGCCTAATTGGCTTTCTGAATTAACTATTTAATGTATGAGATGAGGAAAATATGATACGGTACGAAACAGTTATGTTTTAAAATCTGATTTCAAATGAGTTTTAGCTTCAACAGGCAAGGTATTTTAAATTTTGAAGAAACCTATTAAACATTTCGAGATACTAAAGGCGCTAGTTGCCTTAACTTTATGGAGATTACACGTACCATTTTGTATTTTATATTTTCTTGTTTTTATTTCATAAATCATCTAAAATATAAACAAGATTGACTGTTAACCCGGATTGTGTTCAATAAATATTTTATTCATCTTGACAAGGTATTTTGCAATAAGCTTCCAAATTTGTTAAATTTGGCGTTAATTTTTCTTTATTTAATGTGAATTTTGTATATTATGACATGTATAAAAAAGGAATTGAATAGTTTATTTTTTCAAGCATAATATGCACACCAGAAATAATACAGCTATTGCAAATCGGTGATTAATGCACAGTAATAAAAGTTCATAGCATTAATTTCGATTATCATACGTCTGAGCAAAGAAATAATTGATGGGTCACACAAATCAGTCATTTCTAATGCACAAATTTTACATTGACTATTTCTTAACTGTAACAAAGATGGTTTCTAACAGGTTGACATTTTGACAGCATATTCTATAAACCTTCTCCAACGCAGCGTTTAATACAGTAAGCGACCCAAAGAAAGCTGTCAAAATTTCGGCCTGGATAACAGTCTGTGCGGTGAAACAATAAAGCAGTTCTGGAAGCACTCGTTCAATATTCAAATAGTGAATACAATTACCGATCAAATAAAACACTTGGGACTATCTACGCTCAAGTTTATATAATTCATTAACAATAAAGCCAGCAATAGTAATCAAAATATAACCAAACAGACACTTCACATTGAAAGAAAATAATACGAATACTATAAATGCATGTCAAGTTATTCTGAATATTTTTGTTTTGTCAATTATTTAGGTAAAACGTTTTATGCGAATAAATTATGGAATAAGGTAAAATATTAAAATATAATTATTGACGTGGTGTGTCACAAGAACTGACAAATGTCTGAAAAATAAAGAAAAGAAAAATAATTTATATCTGTGATAAATTAAAATTTTTATATAGTTATCAATTTATAAATATTAGTCAACCAAAATTACAGAACAAACAAAATCTAGCTGGTGAAACATTTTGTTTATCTGTAAGAGAGTAATTTGTTTCATAATAATATGGTAAAAGAAATGAAGCCATGAGAAACTGTAAACGGAAGCTTGTTAAATCTTAATATATGTAGAGCCAATTTTATTAACGGGATGTTGTAAAAATGATGAACTTCAATGTCGATCGACTTAACCATTTTTCTCAACTGAGTAATTTGAAACCGATTGTTAATGTAATCTTATCGTTAGTGGCAATAAATTGAAAAATTTCTCTGATTTACGACGCACAAACGCATTTCCGCTTATTCAGCCATACTAGTGCGTAACTCTTTAAAATACACTTTCGTGCTGTGCTAAAGCCGGTGATGAATTAATCTGTGCATGACGTCATCAGCTAAACAAGCAGGAATTTTGTGCATAGTTTCCAGAATTTAATTTAATTGACGCACTGAACTAATTTTATTGCAAATATTGAATGTGTTTTTCCTATATTTTCGTGGTACTTATCAAGCATAAACAATTAAGTACATTTGTTTCTATTTAAGCGTATCTTCAAGTTGCTGCTAGAAATTGCTAAAATCTCTTATAGTTTTGTGGAATCGAAGTATAGTGGTATTACATGATAACCATTTTCGTAACTTTCAATTTATCGATGAAAATCAGGCTTAGTGCATATTTTCTTCTGTATCGAAATATTGCGCGTCTAAGATACCCATATTTGATGCTCATCTCAATTATTATAAACATTAAAATTGAGTGTCTACAAAAGTAGCTTGCATAATACGTATCTGCGCATTCAATTAGAGCAAAAATAAATATTTGCAGTTTAAATCCCATTCCATCTTTCTACGAAGCATTTTTAACGTAGTGCAAAAAATCGGCTTACGGATAGTTGCCAAGCAGAACAAATATATTGTACCGTAATAAGAGCTCAACTTCTTTTGGCTACAGGCAATTAAGAGGTGAAGAATTGCATGAGGTAGTAACGCGTAGAAAAGGATAATCCATAAAATTTTGTAAAATAATGAGGATTTTGAATTATAGTTTCAATTGGCAAATTATAAAAAACAATTTTGCAATTATTACTACGATGCCTTTTGCCATTTTTTTCAATGTCAGCGCATTTCTTATTGATGAAACAGATTTTCAACTTAGAAAGGTAGAATCAAAAAAATATAATTCTAACGTTTTATTCGATTATCTATATTGACGTGCTTTCGTGGGAGGCTGGTGACGAAATTTTTAACCCAATTATCCTGTAAAGACTAGGAATTATAAGAAATTTTAGACATATTCGCTCAAAATTACTAATATCTGTGGTTTACAGCTTTATTTTGGGTGAAACATTTGAGGGAGGACTATATTGTTGTCGATTTTTAGTTTTAACTTTTTATACAAAATGTAAAACTGCTTTAATAAATTTATCGACTAAATTTAGACTGGCAAATTTCCTCATATTTACAGAATAACTCTTCATATATAACAAAGTTTTTTCGAAATAAGTCTAAAAAAATTCATGGCTCAGCTAAAAATCTTCTTAACGAAAAAATAAGATGGATAGTCGGATATGTAATATGCATACATCTTTTATTGGCGACTAGATGATATTTCAAAGTTACGTTATACTGGTGTGTTATGTAGCCAATAAATACTATTAATATAATTAGACGCATGTTCATAAATCTGTTTTTCATCAAATAATATTTACCTAGCAATTAAGTTTTTCAAATAACAATTCGTCTTACTATTAGCTGTGTAATAAGAAACTGAATACAAGAAGCCAAACCATTTTGAATGCGTTAGTAATATTATTCGCGAATAGACCCTGAATTTACTTATTCATCAAAGTAACCTCCATTAAGTTTGAGTCTTAGTTATATATATATATATATATATATATATATTAATATATATGATGTTTATATACTGTAAATTATAATCATATGATATTTAGAAAACGTTTAAATACATACGTGTATCTTCGTATATTCTCATTTTATCATCAGGCTGCGATTCAAGTTGGATGTAATTTCAAATCGGCCATGCTTTTCTCATTTCCAGTACAATCGCTGAACACGTGTACTATTGGTTTGGGCAATTAAATGATCAACTGTTTTCACTTCATCATTTATAGTGTGTACAAATTCTGTCATTATTCTAATTATTTTGTCCTAAATGTGATCTCAGACATGCTGAGCTATCAAAACGTGATCTTTGACAAAATCTATAGAACATATAGAACAAGCAAGAGATTTATATAATTAAACGAACGTTGAATGCGCGGGCGGTGATAACAATTAATATAATCAAGGTTGCGATCTTTATATAAGCACCTAACTCATTAATTACTTACATATGTCAGTATAAACTAAGAAATGTATAGTGTAGAAAAGACAATTCATCCAGAAGACCGGCTATGTTCTTATTGGGATCTCATCATGTACTGGCTCTGTCCGCGTCAACTTTTGGCCAGTACGTGATGAGTTTCCAATAAGGACGAAACCGGTTTTCTGGATGATTTGCCTTTTCTACACTATACGATTCTTAGTTTATACTGACATGTAAGTAATTAATGGGTCAGGTGCTTATATCAAGATCGCAACCTTGATTATATTAAGCAAGAGGTTTGTAGTCCTCATTTCACCTATGAATATAATTTCACCTTGATTAAGTTCTCTGAAAAGTATGTTTGCAATATACTTAATCTTTCACTTAATTATAGTGACGGCGACTCCGATCGCTGCTTAGCTCAGTTACTCTCAAATTTAAATTACTTATCAATCGCAAATTAACATACTCTCGATGGAACGTGGAATTTCACAAATTTTTCGGTTTCTTTTTCAGTTATACGGGGTTGATATAAGCTTTAATAATTTAGTATATTTACATATTTTCGTATTCAATTTATTTTCAATCTTGTTGCAGAAGAGCTCTGGTTTTCTTAATGTAGTGCACATACATTTAACCATTTTTCGTGACCATTTTCATTGAAAACCTCTTTTTACATTCAGTATTTATATTTCATCCAATCATAAAACATTTCAAGAGCATACTGTGATAATTAATTGTTAACATCTTTCACTTAATGCAACTGCTATCGAGGAAGATATGCTTGTGCTCTGCTTTTCTAATTTCCACATTATATGTCAATTAATCTTCAATATATTCGTCGAGAAACTGTTCTCTAATCATGTTCTACAATTGAAATTTACAACGGCATTATCGATTATGATATGATAGCTTTTTCTCAAATTAACCTTCCTTGTTAGCTGTCTAGGTTTTTTCTCACCCAAAATGCTTTTCCCTTAAATGTTGAATATTTTTGCTCAGTGCTGTCCTTCTTGTAGTGGATTTGATTGCATGTTTCTTGTGCGGGACAATTGATAGCACTCGCAGGTCGGTAAAAGCTTGAATGTTGTACATTTTCAGGTGCTCCGATTGTTGGATTTGATTGATGGGTTCTCAATTGTTCCTTCATTTTTGAGCCTTCCAGCAACTGCGTGTCTGAAAATAAAGTTGAAACATGATATTCCTCTCTTTCTTCTCCTAATTTTCAAGACCTTATTTCCAGACCCATTTTAAAAGTTGACACCATACGCACAGGAATAAAACAAATTGTGTGGAAAATGTGGTATCCTCATTCAAGACATATATTTATTCTTTTGAAATGCGAGCTTTAATAAAATTCACTCTACCCTTCCTATGTGCAAAAACAAAAAAGAAATTTTATCAGATATAAGAAAATTTTCTTTCTCATGGTCTTCTCAAATATCTACTCATGAACATATCTTTATATATAAATTGGAAAGCAAAACAAGATAGAAATATGTTAACAAAGAGAGTGCGGAAAATAGAAACCAATCAAATTGCGTGCGTCACATCCAGTTCAAGCTCAATGCTTGAACGTGCTTCTTCTGCTTGCATAAATCCGGCTGCAATTTTTTTATCCATAAGGCTTCGTATGTGGCTCGCTTCCTTTTGTTTTTGCATTTAGTAATTACTTTGAATGCTACGTCTGGAGAACATACGTGCGATGTTTCGATGATGTGTTGTGCAATAGCAGACGTGTATTCACCATTTGATTTAAAACAGGCGTTCAAGTTGCAATGTTCTCTCATTCGAGTAATTAACTGTCTGGTTGATCGGCCTACGTAAGTTGATCGACAACTTGCGTATGTATATTGGTAAATAATATTTGATATCGACATTAACGGCTGTTTCTCTTTGATTGCTGGTAAAGGCAAGTGTGGTACCCTAAATATCACTCGTAGTTTGACTGCATTAAATGTGCGTGTCAATGCTGCTTCAACTTTCTTTTGTGCCATTCGGGAAACTGCATCCCCCTTTAAATGGGATGTTTAGGTAGACGGTTTTCTTTTCTGGCCCATAGTACGTCTGTTTCTGGTTAACTTCCCTGTTAATAATTGATTCAATTAATTGTCTGGGATAGCCATTAGACATTAAATCGTTAATTGCTTTATTATATTCATTTTCTTTAGTATCTTGACTAACCAACCTGTCAATTCTTGAAAAGCAACCACGAACTGTTGATAATTTATATTGAAATGGCACAAAACTGCTGTATTGCAAATACTGTGCAGACCATGTTGGTTTATGGTAAATTGTTCTGTTTAATTTACCATTAGTTTCTTTCTTCAATAGTTCACCTAGGAAAGGCAGACAGTCATCTGGTCTATCGGCCTATGTAAGTTGATCGACAACTTGCGCATGTATATTGGTAAATAATATTTGATATTGACATTAACGGCAGTTTCTCTTTGATTGCTGGCAAAGGCAAGTGTGTTACCCTGTGTGACGCCTGTTTTAAATCAAATGGTGAATACATGTCTGCTATTGCGCAACACATCATCGAAACATCGCAATGCATGTTCTCCAGATTTAGAAATAAAGTAATTACTTAAATGCAAAAATAAAACTAGCCACATACGAAGCCTTATGGGATAAAAAAATTGCTGCGATCATGGCAGTGCCATTTGAGCTTGAACTGGATGTGACGCACGCAATTTGATTGGTTTCTAGTTTTTCACACTCTTCTTTGTTCGCATATTTCTATCTTGTTTTGCTTTCCAATTTATATATAAAGATATGTTCATTAGTAGATATTTGAGAAGACAATGGGAAAGAAATATTTATTATATCTCATAAAATTTCTTTTTGTTTTTGCACACAGGAAGGGTACAATGAATATATATATATATATATTTTAATTCAAAAATACTTTTTAATGTCTCCCTAATATCCTGCCTTAATACCTAGTCACTAATACTCATATGTAAACAAAAATGTATCCCTGTTACCACTCTCCGCACACAACCACCTATATACACATATGTTAACTCTACTGAAATGTTATTTATCGAATAACTATAAGCAAACCTTATGGATTGACATGATATCTATAATTTCAATTGCTGTTCCAGGCGCATAGAAGGATCAACAAAATTTTTTTTGATTTCAATATTGCAGTAATCCTCAAATACCCCAGTTTACCTAATCCCATCCTGACTGGAATAGGTTATTAAGAGAGAGGTTAATTATTTTATTCAGATAACAGGATGATATATTTATAATATCTAAATATGAGAAAAACGTACATGGTAAGAAATGGGTACACAGTATTTATTTAAAATTTATTAATATATTTATTTATAATAATATATATACACCCAGATCTTATAAAAGCATCCATTTATATATACGCACATACGATATATCTTATGCATATATAGATAAGCATATAAGCAACGATGTGTGTTCTTCCCATATCTTTTATAAATATTTATATATCCATCATATATATATATACGTGTATACAACAAATATATATAATATGAATATGATAGAAACAACTCTGTGAGTCCGTCAACGGATAAACCATACCAGTCAAAACGCTTTTGTGAATATTTATATATCCATTTTTGCGTCTATGTATATATAGCCCTATATATATGTACCTTTAAGCAATGAAATGGGTCTGTCGAACTGCAATTACCTATGTTCACCCTTAAGTATGCAGAGCTTATTTATATATACATATATATATATATATATATATATATATATATATATATATATATATATATACTATTTATACCACAATTTATATGCATGTATCTAATGTGAAAACGTACATATACATGTCTAAACCAATATATATATATATATATATATATATATATATATATATAACCATGTCTTGTCTGCTATTTCCATCGAAAACCTATTTTTCATTCAGTATTAATATTTCATCCAATCACAACTCATTTCATGAGTATACTCTGATAAATAATTGGTGAAATCTATCACTTAATACAGGTGTTAGCGAGAAAGACATGCTAGTTCTCTTCTTTTCTCATTTAAACATTATATGTCAATTAATGTTCAATATATTCGACGAGAAACTGTTCTCTAATCATGTTTTACACTTCAAACCAAAAACTGTATCGTCGATTATGATATGTTAGTTTTTTGTCCTATTAAGATTTCTTGGTGGGTTCCTCGGTTTTTTTCCTGACCAACATGCTTTTCTTTTTATCTAGGTGCCATTTTCGCAGCCTGATAGTTAATTTACATAGTATTTACCTTGGCTAAAACCTTTGTTGTAGTTAATTATTTCGGCTGCCTGATTTACTGAATGTTAAGCAACTTTCTAAAATTCATAACCTCTTCTTTGATTGTCTGTTTTGCATTCTGCTATTGAATTAAATGAGATTCTTATTTTAATGAGGTTTGCGATCTTGATATTATTGCCAGTCCTATTGTATACACCACATTTTTTATTTATAAACTAAGAACTGTATAATTTAGAAAAGGCAATCAAGCAGTAGACCGGTTTCGTCCTTCGTGGATTGAAAAGATTTTTTTCGGACAGGGCTTGAACCTGAGCACGTCTGTTTTGGATTTGTTGTTCTAATCAGTAAGCCACCCTGCCGCATTATCAAAAGTTCTTAGTTTTTACCTACGGACGTATGTATATAATGGGGCTGGTGTATATAACAAGATCGCAACCTTGATGTAAATGATTGTTATGTCCGCCCACGCCACCAATTTTCATTTTAATAAAATTCTACTTTTGCGTACTGCTTCGTAATCAGGAGACCAACTTACCTGTCGCAATGACTTACTTCATTTGTCACTCATACTCGACCATCTACCTTAGAATTTTTTGTGGTTGTCAAATTCCAAAATTTTATCGTATTTTCAGCTTGTCGAGTTTGCCGTCTGATTTACAGCCTACATGCTAATCTGAGTATTTTTTTGTTTCGAGTCCTTCAAATGACATATGATTTTACTCGGTTCTGCCGTCCTTCGATTTGTAGCCACAATTTTCTATTAGGAAACAATTAGTGTTCAGTTCAAAATTTACATATTGAAGCTGGATATTTGGGCAGATTATATCTTTAGTGAATAAAAGAAATATAAATAGATCTGTCGTGAATGATGACACCGAATTTGCCACAAGTTGTTTTATTGTGAGTAGCTTGTTAAAGTCCTGACGATGGAGCGTGAAAAGATGGCCCGAAATGGTGAACTCAATTCAGAAAAAATTGATGCTACAGCTCTTTTAGCAGACAATTCTCGTGTGGGAAGCTTCAGAAAGTCGTGACCAGTGAGAACCCAACAATCAGTGAAAAACAACGTTGTGCGTCTGGAAACGCAAAGGAATCAAATTTTTACATATCTACACACTGATACAAATTGTCCCGCAATAGCCGATTATCGATAAAAATAGAAGTTTCTTCGTTGCCAATCTTTTTCGGAATGTGTTGGGTAAATTGCTCGCTTTCTCTTTGTGCTAAAACAGTTGAAAAAGATTCGGTTGTTAATATTGATTCAACCATCACTTGTACCACTGTTTGGACTAGAATACATTAAATAAAAATTAACGTGGTTTTATTCATTTATGTCTCGCAATCTTTGGTCATTCGAAGTCACTGATATCCAATTATTACTAAAATAGCGGCGTCTTGAATGCTAACATGATAATTAGCCCTTTTAAAATCCATTTTATATAACGGACAGCTGAAGTTTGTTTAGTGTATTAATAGTACGCATTACAATGGGCAGTTAATCTAATGAGCAGTATCATTTTATGATAATTCTCATTCTAATTCCAACCCAGCAAAATATATTAGATCCCATTTTCTCGTTCTCTCTCTTGCATTATTGACTTCCTTTTAAATTTTTGCCCACCGTCTATAACAGACTGCCATGTGAGTTGCTTAAGTGATTACGATATATTGCATTATATCTTCATAAGAATTTTTAAATTTCTGCATTATTTCTACATATTCAAAAATTTATATCTCTATTGACATTATTACAACTTGCAGTCACAATTATATTTCTACTTTGCTAGTGCAAAATGAGTTAGGTTTCCAATTCTTTCCAATTGTTGCGCAATATACGTCAATCGAATAACCATAATTTATAGTAGCTTTCTCATTTGCGAAGATTAAAGAAAATTTATCATCATCTACGAGTATGTGAACTCGCCCACAATTTTCAAAGTATTATGAACAATTAAATATAAAATTTGATCATTAAACCTAATATGACTACAGGCCATAATATAGAAAATTCAGCGTGTTCTAAATAGTCTGCGTTTGCAACCAAATAGAGAACACCAAACACCAGTTCATATCCCCGAAGCCCTGCACACAATTCAGAAAGTTAATTTATGTTTAGACGCGGTACATTCCACTCTGAAGCCCAAGTGCACTGCGCCTCTTTAAATAATCAATCAAAGTCCAAACATTTTCGTCATCGACAACAGCGAAAGTCATAAAATGGTTTCCAATAATTGTGTGAAGCCTCCACTTTTGTATTTCTACCCAAATTATAACAAAAAATGACATCGATCATGATCAGGTGTTTTCGTCGTGCCAACCAATTATGGCCGTGTTTGATGTAGCAAAGCACATTTACTTAGGCCCTTCTTAGAATCAATAGTATTTCTACATTTATAGACTTGTATTTTAGTGTTTAGTAAATGTATTCTTGATCGTTTTGTTAAGCTAAGATCTCTGTTTATTTTCTGTTAATTTCTCTGCAATAACTTTCATTTTTATTTAAATACGCGTCAGCGAAATGTAATTTTCGGTTTCAGTAGTGTGCCGACATTGCAAAATTAACTGTAAATGGATAAAAAAACACAAGCATTTCCTATGCCCTATTTAGCGTGTGTTTCATCCCATTCACAATTTAACAAAACGCAGACAGTCCATTTTACACAATTTGCCGCCTATAATAATTTATTCCAATGCCGCGTTTTGCGTACGCGGGTAATAGCTGTACACGGGCAGTTACACAAAGATCCGATTTATCACAATTTCCAATTTTGTTTTGTCTTTGATCGGGTTGGATTATAATTCGTTCCAATGGAAACGCGGTTCTATCACATCTTTGTTTGTGATAAATCGGATCTTTGTGGAACTGACAGTGCACAGCTATTTACCGCGTACGCAAAACGCGGCATTGGAATATATCAAGCTAGCATGCAGTCGACATTCAAAAAATACATGAGTATATAATAATGTATGTATAATTTCTGTTTCATAATCGTTGAAATCATTTCTTCATTAGTCTCGTTCATTCATTCCTACAATAAGTATGTTTCATTAATAATAATACAATGAAACTTGTTAAATCCACTATAGTATTTAATCATTCGTTGAAAAACAGAGCAAAACTACCGCCAGTTGCACGCAATGACGCGTTTTGATCTTGCATGATCATCATCAGAGTACGAGGGAAAACTGTCTAGTGAGGATCAAACCGAATTGCATATAAATGGAAATAAAAATTAGATATGCGAATTTCACCTCTAGTAATCTCGCATAAATTTTACTTGAATGAAAATGTCGGCTGCACAATTTTTATGCAGTCCCGAACATTAAATGATTGGAGTATTCGCCACAAATAAATATATAGAAAATACAATTAAGCTATAATAGATTTCTCAGGTGGTAGTAACAATTCTTTAAATCAAGTTTGTTAGCTTGAAGTAAACACCAATCCCATTGTATTTAACCAGTCGTCGAACAACTTAGCAACACTAACAAAAGTCGCACGCTTTGACGTGTTTTGACCTTCCATCGTCATCTTCAGAATACGACGGCAAACTTACTAGCGATAACCGAACCGCATTGCATATATATGGAAAGAAAAATTATATATACGGCTTTCACCTCTGGTAGTTTTGCCATGTTGTTCGACGACTGGTTAAAAACAAATTGGGATGGTGTTTACTTCAAGCTCGCAAATCTTGATTTCAAGAATTGCTACCACCACCCACGCAATCAATTATTGCTTCATTTTATTGGATATATGGTTTATTTGTGGCGTAAGCTGCAATCATTTAATGGTCGTAACTGCATAGAAATTGCTCAGCCGACATTTCCAGTCATGTGCAATGTATGCCAGACTACTTGAGGTGTGAGCCGCATATATAACTTGCTTTCCATATATATGCAATACGGTTTGATCCGGCAGATGAGTTTGTTGTCGTACTTTAATGAGGATGATGGAAGGTTGAAACGCGTCAGTGCGTGTGACTGGCGATAGTTTTCCTATATTTTTTGACAACTGGTTAAATATAATGGGATTGTTGGTTACCTCAACTCGCAAACTTGATTTTTAGAATTTTTGTGTATGTTTATATTTAAGATTATTTATACCTAGTTTTATGTTACTATCACAATTATATTGTTTCATAATTAGATTCGAAGTATCAATGATGTTCTGCGCAATAAAAGACGCGTACTCACTGTTTGATTTAACATAGCCGTTTTAAATTTTATTTGGCTCTACCTATGATATTAAACAACCTGTTGATTGGCTTTTATAAGTTTATCGATAACTTACGCTTGTTTAATGATAAGCAATATATGAGTTTGAAATTAGGGGACGTTTCTCGTTAAATTTTGCATTAAATGTACGTCGTAACGCTGCTTGAACTTTGTTCTATGTCGTGTGTGAAACAGCGTCCCCATTTAAACTTTTTTTGATTAAATTCGTTTCGTTCTATACACGTATACTTATTTCTATTTAAATTCTTAGAATTTGATTAAACTAATAGTCTTGTATAAGTGTTAAACTAGAGACAGTATTTATTACTAATATAATGCTTAACTTTTTAATTGAGATTTACTAATTTACCATTTATCCAATCCTTATTTTGAATATCAAGCGTTTATTTCACAGATGACCGTAGGCTCATTGAATTGCCAGAATCCAAACTGAGCATTGCAACAAATTAGAAGAACTGTGTTCCGAATATCTTTGAACCTGGGCAGTTAAATTCGTAATGTAAAAAGAAAAAGATTGAACACTTAAATTCAACAGGCGTGTATGAAATTCTATAGAAAGCATTACGTATTCTGACGAAATCATGAGGCTATCAAAGTAATAGAATAAATATACAGAACTACACGTATGTATATACATGTCAGTAGATCTGACGTTCCCGTCTTTCGGTGGAGATGGACACATAAATAATTGGGATTATTGATTGAAGAACCAATTGAGATTAAATCAGTAGATGATATTAAGAATGGAGAAGCTATAAAAAATCGGTAGGTACGATTAGGAACCTTCATTAGGTAGGAAATGAAGATTGCACAAAACATCATTTGAAACAACCTTCCGTGGAAAACTGATGAAAATGGGATAAGATTAGCTTAGACGTGGGTTTATAAATTTACTATTAATCATTCAAGTATTTGTAGTACTGTCGTTTATAATTTTATCCATTAAGTTGTTTCCTTTTGTATTTAAGAATCTGTGCACTTATTAATTGGTTGTTACCTTAATTATCCTCTTTCATTTCAATGCTCGTTGTTTCGTTATGTAATTTTCTTCGTGCTTTTGTCGTATCCTCACTTTCGTATTTCATATCTTAATCAAGCTTTGTAATTTATTACCATCTGTATCACTTACCTTTGCACGATTTTACTACCGTTCCGTTTTTTATTACTTTGCCCTCTTTCCTTATCACTGAGTTTAATCTACTTTCCATTAAAACAATTAGTCTAACGCAAGCGAAGGGCATATCACCATACAATCACTGAAGTATCTCCAAGATATATGCACATGTGCATTCATTTTACTGAACTGAATACTTTCCTGTTACGTACATACACACGTATATACGTAACGTGCGACTTCATAACGAAACTTCAAAAGTTGTTAAGACATTAGCTAGTCATAAGTGTGAATTGAGTAGTTTAATTTTAATAACAAATGCATTATTTAACTCTCTTTATTTATTAACACTAACATCGGCATAGTTTTATTAAGGATGCGTTTGTTTTACATTATTCCCCTCCATTACACGTGAGGTCACCATTAATTGCGTCATTCCATATGCTATGAATCAATCAATTAGTCCGATGCGTAAAAAAAAGTTGATATTCATCCATGGTATTTTAATTGAGTTCGCTGTACACGTAAGCTTAAGTAGATTTACACATGTACGTGACGCACGTCTGTCAAGTGAAAACGCAGAAGGCTATTACGAGATCACATAATCATACGTATAAATAAAATAACTTCAGTAAAATTTTGCACATGCTTTATTATCATCAGAGTACGACGGCAAATTGGCTATCGAGGATCAAACCGCACTGAATATATATGGAAATCAAATTTAGATATGCGGCTCTCACATCTAGCAGTCTCGCAAACATTAAACTTGACTGGAAATGTCGGCTGCATAATTTCTATGCAGTCACAAACATTAACTGTTTGCAGCTTTGGTCTATATATGTATATGTGGCGAAACTGCAAACAATTAATTTTCGTGACTGCATAGAAAGTGTGCAGCCGACATTTCCAGTCAAGTTCAATGTATGCTAGAGGTGAGAGCCGCATATCTAAATTTGATTTCCATATATATTCAATGCGGTTTGATCCTCGATAGTCAGTTTGCCGTCGTACTTTGACGATGGTCATGGAAGGTCGAAACGCGTCAATGCGTTGCGGCTAGTGGTATGTTTGTTATACTGTTCGACGACTGGTAAAACACAATGGGATTGGTGTTTACTTCAAGCTCGCAAACTTGATTTAAGGAATTGTTAGCACCACCCGCGCAATCAATTATTGTTAAACATGCTTTATTAGTTTGTTTTATAATCTTTGGTGAGCTGTGGACTGAAGAAGTGACTCAAAATTGCGTCTCAAAAATTCTCAAACAAAGAGAAAAATTGGGAACCATCATGTGCTACGCAAAAAAAGGATCAGGTAATTATGCAATCGCCAGTATTGCTTTAAATTGTCTCATTTAAAAAGGATGTCAATTATTATAAAACATCTGAGTACTTTTAATAATAAGTTTAAAAATGGCACATAACAGCAACATTGCAAATACTACGCCAGTCAAGTTTGTTTATGGTAAAAGCTTTCTTTAGATTAACCATTAAACTCGTTCTTTGGTGGTACACTCAAGGACGGCCGAATATCGTTTCCTCAAGCTCTCACGTGAAAACAATATTTCTTGTTCCATATCGAAATTTGAAGTGTTTGTAAATGCGATTTTTTTATAGAACAAGAAAATGTCATCACCATATCGTACATATCGTTAACTTCTATTTATATCACTCTTTGCTAATGTGTTCTCCAAATGGCTGAGAAAAATCTCGGTTAACATCACTTTAAATAAAAAATTATATTTCATAGGGTATGGTCTGGGTCCGGGTTAGTAATTGGACATTGTGTACGGTCTGAATTAAAATTTAAATAATTTTTTCAATTGGCAGTTTGTGCACGACGTAGTTGCATAAAAAACGCCATAGTTTGATGCTTAGCATTCATATCTTGAATTCTTTAACAAACGCAAAGGAATTAGCAACGAATTAGTCACCCATTAGTTTATGTTCTGGCTAACCTATCCGGACTGGTAATATGGAATATTGTTAAAATTGTCACATAGGACAAGGTATTTTGTGTATTTTTTGTGTTAATGGCCTGCTTGTTTATGATTTTGTGCAATGAACTTATCAATAAAACTAGCACCACTTAATTTTTTTAAATTTAATTTTTTACATTCAGCTCAACTTTGTTCATTTCGTTTGATGTACTCTGCAGATGAATGCATTTTGCTATAGGAGTCGACAAGTATTTCATCTTTGTGCCCAGTCCGATTTTTCAGTTATAACAACACCTTTGCATTTATTAGCGCGTAGAAGTTTGAGGTCTGCATTTCTGCTTATACCCTTAAGCGCAGTTACATATTGCTCGGTCAATACACTTTGTTTTGAACATTTAGACGACTTCTGCTGTGAGTCCTGATCAATTAAATTAGTTTTAAATAAGTTTTCCATACTCTGTGTTTTTCTTTTTTAATCGACTTTTTATTCAAATAGCAATACAATTACTGCTACAAAATCAGTATCATGTTTATTTGACGAATACACTCCAGTATTTTCGGCCTATCGGTAGTGCTGGAATGGTTAACTGCTTGATTTGTATTTTTGATACGTTATGCATATATTTAACAATATAAACCTTCATTATATTATATAGACTACGTGTTTTATATCATTTCACATTTTCTTCAATATGATAGTTCTAATTTAATTGATAATAGTTGGAAAATTTTCAGAAACCGCACTCTTGCAAAAAGACTGAACTCGTCCAACATACCAGATACACACCGGCTTAGTGCCTGCAACACCGCTTCATCGTCTTTTAACAGGTCCATTCTGGAATCCACCAATCTTGTCCGATTTTTCTTTCGGTCGGCAATTCTGATTTGTACAAATTGAGCACTGTCTGTCATGGAATCCTAATTCCTTAATATCTGGTAATAATTCACTTTCAACAAAAACTTGCTTTGCACTCGGCAGTGTAATGCCGTTATATCATATAGTTCCTAGAAATTTTTTTTCAAATTCCATCCATATTTCTTCTATATTATAATACACAAGATCCATTTCGTTCTCACTTTCTCCTCAATTACGCACGAATAGAAATACGAATATATATATTATATATATATATATATATGCATGTATTTTAAAAGAAAAAATAGATAGTTAAAACAATGGTGGAGAATGGTTTTTGAGCATAACTACCATTTCCATTTCAACGCGCGGACATGCTTTTTTTGCTTGCATGTTTCACGCCGCAATTTGGTTTTCTACCTAGATTCATATGTTTCTAACTCATTTCCGTAATTGCATTTGGTATCTATCTTAGAAGAATATACGTATGACGTATCAATGCTCTGTTGCGCAAATTCAGATGTGCATTCACCTTTACAATTGACATTAGATTTAAAATAGAAATAATCCTTTTGCTAATTATTACCTGTTTGATCGGTTTTCCTACATACACGGATACACAGCTTTCACATATTTCTTGATGAGTAACATCAGTCTAATGAGTGGCTTAAACATTTATTTGAGTTGATCGTTAATTGTGGAAATGAAAGGAGACATACATGTATAATACCATAAATGAAAGCAATTTACTCAAAAATCCCGTTTTAGCGGAACAATTTCATTACAAACGCAGAATAAATCTCGCGCAGTATTAGCAAGCTTATTTAAATCAATTTAACTGCGTGTTATTTATGGGACACATAAAAATTTTACAGAAAATAAACAGAATCAGCTGCTAATTTCCACCTCAATTATAATAACTATTTATCAAAACATGTGTAATTTTCGGTCTACTTAAATAGGCCTGATCGACTAGACGGTTAATAATGCGAAATAAAGCTCATTAAAATTTAAACGCCGTTGTAAAATTATATGTGTAACATAAAAATGCAATTGCGCAGCACATCATTGAAACATCGCACGTACCTTCTCGAGATGTGGCCTTTAAGTTAACCAGCGAGTGCAATAACAGTCATTTATAAGTGATATATGAAGCTGTGTTGATTAACAAATTTCATCATATCCTTAATCAGAAGGCGCATGTTTAGGAAATTTGCCTGAACCAGAGATGATAAACACCAATGATCGGTCGTTCCTCTATTTCTTTGCTTTTCAATAGATGTTCATATTTGTTCATTAGTAGATACTTCAGTATAAAATAAGAAAAGAACTGTTCTAAATTCTGACAAAATGGCTTCTCATGTTTGCCCACAGGGAGAGTATTATAAATTGTGTTAAATATTGCATTCCCTTAAACACTAAATTTGGTTATTGTGATCGGTTTGTGGAAAGCTATTCATTCCTTTGTTTTCGCTCCTTAGGACATAAATAAACTCTAGTACAAACACTATTCAGATTGCTCTAATATATTACGGTACATTGCTATCTTGCTTCGAGATCCAACGAATAATTTTGTTCATCTTTAGTAGCAATAAAATGCAACCCAAAACGTGTCAGAAGGAATCATTATTCTTACTCAGGACACATATATACATGCAAGACATCTTATTATAAGTTTGTTCCGCGCAAAATTACACTGTTTTTCAATGCAATGTGACAATGAACGTATCGCAACTGTATTAAAATAGCTTGCACGTTATCGTTTAATAACGCAATTTATTTACCCTTCTACTTAATTAGCAGGTTTTGTTAAGAATATGTGGTTGCTTAAGACCTAGGAGCATTTGCAGATAATTAGTTCAACATCAGATTCTTCCTACCTAGCTAACAAAAGTACACCTTTTTTGGCATATAGAGAATCGAATTTTATTTATTAGAATATTCGAATTTCCGTTGTTCATTGCAGGAAGGCAGCAAATTAACTAAGCTAAATAAACAATTGAATTCTTTGATTAATATCTTTTGAATTTTTGCGGGGTGCTAACTTCATATTCTGAAATACCACGTTTTACGTACGCGGGTTGTAGCTATGCGACAACAGTTTCACAAACATCCGATTGATGACAATTTCCTTGTCTGTATCTGTTTTGTCTTCGATCGAGCCGTATGTGAATTAGTCCGTAGGCTTCAACATCGTTCATACTAACCATTGGCAATGTGGTTCTATCCAATCTTTGTTAACTGGTAACGTTTCGGAACGCGAGTTCTGTTTCCACCAAAGGACATACGCAGCACAATAATTTCACAATAGCAGATTTCAGCAAATGTGTTAAACTGTTCAGTGAAAGCAAGTCCTCTATATATATATATATTGACTCACCCAATGTTTTAAACAAAGAGTTTGTGTCAGTAACTAAACTCAATATACGCATATGCCTAGCTTGCTTACTTTTAGTTTTGAAGACCATTACTTTGTCCATATTATCTATTCCTATCACTCTTTAATCATGACCTAAGCGTCGCTCTGAAATTCACTTTCTTTCCATTTATTTGACTTGCATTCATATTTAAACTAATGTTTTACTAGTTGCGCAATACCTCATACACAAGAGCATAAATATAAGTTCCTCGCTTTAGAGAAAACAGTATTTGACATTCGATTTTTTCATTTTATCAGTGTTAGTATCTCTAATTTTCATAACCAGCATCGCAAAAATACAGTTATAACAAAAATGGTGGATAATTTCTCTTTCCCCACCAACATTCCGCGCACGATATGAGAATATTTATAACAGGAATCTTTGATAGCTGCAATTATATGTAAGGATTGGTCTGCCATTTACAGATAGATGCGGATATATATATATATATATATATATATAAATATAACAGTATATTGCTAATTACGAAGAAAAAACACATTAATAACAAAGTGGATAATAGCCATTTATTTCGAGAATACTAAACTTCGCTCTACAATCTTTCATTTATATACATTTCCGGTTTTCATTTGAATATGTGGGTGGCAACAAATATGACTCGGTTTTCTATTTCTTGTTTTGGCTGATTGGTAAGTGTTTATACGTTTGTGTCTGTGTGTGTGCCTGTTTGCATATAAAGGTCCTTCTCGCTGTATTGCAAAGTGATGTCTGAGATCTGGTCATTATTGTATTGATGGCTTGAGAATTAACCATTTTTCGCTGTTACGTGTACGAGTGCTATTTTTCCGAGTGTAGTCTTTCGTTTTATCTTTTTGCGCAAAGTTGTGTACTTCATTTGGTAATATCGCAAGTGCGGATTGCAGTGTTGAACGCTCATATTGTTTGGAAATTTCTGTCACCGTATGCGCATCTGTTTTTTCTCTCTTCAGTTTGTTGCCAATCCGATTGAATGTTTGTTGACTCTAGTCGAGGGCCTGTTCGGTCTTGCCTGGATACTAGTAAATTGTTGTTGAATTTTGTTATTTGTGGCCAGTCGAAAAGAATATCATGTTGATGAAAATTTTGAATATTTAGGTCAGGTGCTTGCTGTTTTATATAAGGGCTTAATAAATAAATAATAATTTTTCTGATTTTGCTTTATGTAGAATTGTGAAATTGGTCGAATTGACAGAGTGCCCCGTTGCCAATATATGATCGGAAATAGCTGATTTTCCTGACGGTGCCAAGCCTTTGTTAATCAATTTCTGTGGCAAATGTTGCTGGATTCTGCTTATCAATTGCTTCTTCGTAAGTCCGATATATGTGCTACCGCACATACATGAGAATTTGTAGACTATGAATGATTTGGAGAGATATGGCAATTGATCTTTGGCATCCAACCTCATGATTCTCTGTGTACTAAATGTCATATTAACTTTAACACTGGAAAAGTTCTCCTTAGTTATTCTATTCAGCCGCCGTGCAATTATTGAGGCTGGTACGTCGCCTCTAAATGGTTAGTTTAGGAAAACCTGATTGACGGTATCCTCTCTAGTACGAATCTGCCGTGGTCTGATGTTGACATCAATGAAACGCTCTGGGTAGTTGTTCATTAGCAAAATTTTCCTGAAGTAGCCCAGTTCTTCCTCAATCTTGTGTTCAGAGCAGATCTTTCTGATTCTGTTTGCTAGGTTGTTTACTAAGTTTCTTTTGTGGGATTTTGGCACACTACTGTTGTAATGAATGTATTGTCCGGTGAAAGTGGATTTTCTATGTATGGCCAGTGTCAAATCTCCGTTTGCTTCTTGAGTAAGTTTGATGTCAAGGAAGGGGAAACTGTCGTCTTTCTCTACCTCGAGAGTGAATTTGATGTCTGGATCGACTCCATTTGCTTGTTTGAGGATTTCGGAAGGGTCTGCTGCTTCTGAGATGAACAACAAGATATCATCTACATACCTTTTGAAGAGTGCGCACTGGTCAATTATACCTTTTAGGCTCGTTTTTTCCAGGTAATACATGTATACATCTGCCAGGAGGGGTGCGATGCAACTTCCCACAGCTACACCATTGATCTGGCTGAAGTATATCCCTTCAAATGTAAATTGCACGTTTTTCGTACATGATAATATGAGGTCTTTGATGTCATTGGTTTCCATAGGGAAGTCAAAAAACTCATTTTGATGAGGTCATACGAGATCTCCGTTTCTTATCCAGTGGTATGTTTGTAAATAAGGATGAGACGTCAAGTGAGACCATTTTATTCTGTAGAATGTTCTTCCCTTCAGTTCATCTGCTAACTCGAAGGAGCTCTTGATAGTGTTTGCGTTTATGATGTTTCGTATTGGTTGAAGTATTTTGCAGAGAAGCATTAATTCTTGATTCGTTATATTTTTGATCATTTTTTTGTTTGATGTCTTGTTTGAATTTAGATTGACAATTTATAATATCGTTCATGAAATTTCCATAAGCGTCGGTCTCAAGTATAACAATCCTGATCCTTTGTCCTGTGTGGAAAGTCGTATGGATTTATCTGATTGTAGATTTCGTAATTCGTCTATCTGCTCTTTTATGATGATTTGGCTGCCTTTGAATTTCTTCTTGAATTGTTCTAGTACGCTAACTATCTCAGCTTTAAGTCCTTGTCCATTGAATATCTGGGGCGGTGTCTTTCGTTAAGTCATTGTAGAAATTTTCCGCTCCAGCCTGAATGTCAATAATGTCGCGTTCGCTTAGGTTTCTCTTGACTACGAAGAATTTTGCTCCTAAGGAGAGTAATTCTTTCTGGTGTTTTGACAAAATAACTTTTGAATAATTTTAAATAAATTTATTTAGGTTTGTAGAAAATTTTGATTGTGTGGGAAATTTGTCCAGGTCCCTAGTGAGGTCCCTAGTTTCTTTGTCTGCTGTTATTTCAATCAAAGTTTCTATCTTTGTTGTAGAAGCAGTGTATTCGCTGTCGTTCAGTCTTGCAATTTGACAACCCAGTGATTGGGCAGAGTGAAGAACGCAAATTTGCGCATAAAGGTGAAACGAAAGACTACAATGGGAGAAATAGCATTCGAACACGTAACAGCGAACAATTTGAACAAGTTTTTAATTTTTAAGCCATCAATAAAATAATGGCCAGATCTCAGACATCACTTAGCAATACAATGAGAAAGCCCTTTACATGCAAACAGGCACAAACAAACACAAACGCATATAAACTTACCAATCAGCCAAAACAAGAAATAGAAAACTCCTATCAATGCGTACAAGACCTCGTGAGCCGATCCAACGTAGTTCTGCTGAAATGGTATTTGGCGAATTTCTACGGCTGCCCGGCGAACTAGTCCGATCACGCTCTGAAACTGCGATAACGATGAACGATCCGGCATTTCAGTTTCCACTTCGCAGTTACCTACAGTATAACGCTCAGAATCGGCCGATCTGTCCTACACGTCAGCAACATGGTCCAATATATAAATGCAAAGATTTTGATAGCTGCAAATGTTTCTTCGTCAACAACGACATGGATAACAGGATTCTAGCCAAACCGAAGCGCGGTCCTTATCGTGTGTTAGATCGACGTCAAAATTACATTATTTTGGAGATAAATGGCAAAGCTGAAGCTGTCTCCAAACACAGATTATCCCCGACCGACGTTGATCTAAATGACCCGCTGTTCCGCGAATTTGACCAATCAGGTAGCGAAGAAACGATGATTCCACCTCCAGACAGTTCTGCTGACCATGAACTGACGCCCGACATCTCACCACCAACCGATCCAATTGACGCCGTCACGCCGCCGCGAGATATAGAGGAACCTGAATCAGTGTTGACAGAGCCAACATCAGCATTTACTCGTTACAGCAGAGCCATAAAACCTCCTGTAAGGTTAGCCCCCTTCATAGTGTACTAATTTTCATTGTCGGGGGGGGGGGGTATATGTAACACGCAGCTCCGCGTTACAACCCAACGATGTTCAATTTTGACAAATATAGTGCTCTTTAAGGTCAAATTGTCTAACTCTGCTTTTGCACAATATTTCTCTTAACTGTGATTTTAGAAACAATCTCTATTAGGTTCAAGCAGTTTTAATCGAGACTTCTTGTACTGAAATTTTAATTGTAATTAATATGGTTTTGTTTAATGAATATACACACCCGCGCGCAATACGCAGGGAACATGCGGTAGATTATAGTGCATATGTGGATTGTTAGACTGTTATTGTATTCAGATATGATTCCACGCATCAGGACATCAGATGTTCCTCAATCACATTCACAAAATTCTATAGTTCAATTGAATATTATAATTGAAACATGCAAAACTTAGCAAGCAGTGGAATAATTATTTGTGATGTGTTTTCAAAACTGTTTTTACTTGATTTTTATCCATCAATTATCAGTGACAATATTTACCAGTGACTTTAAATTAAATTGTTAATCAATCT
>JAQBSW010004911.1:35000-63260 GCA_029291075.1 Eudiplozoon nipponicum | reverse complement strand
ACTTCGTTCAGTTACGTATTGCTCGTTTATACGGACAGGATACGACGCTATAAGTAATTAATGGGTCGAGGTGTTTATATCAGACCGCAACCTTTGATTATAATATTTAGGAATTTGTCTGAATTTGTTTTACTTATTGCCAAGAAATTTTTTAATTTGCTGTGTGCATTTTTGAAAGGTGTGCCCGGAAATTGCTGAATTTCCTGCCGTTCTAAATTGCTAAATGTCTGTTGTTAGTGATGGCTAATTCTGTCGATTAATCGATTTGCCCGTGTCCAATATTTGTGCTAAAGCATAAATATGCAAATTTTCAAACTGGGAATGGTTTGAAAAGTGTTACCAGTTGTTCTCTGACATCTACCTTCATAATTATATGTTTGATGAAACTGATGTCAAATTTAACAGCAAAAACATTTCTCTTCGTTATTCGATTTAACAAACGACAAATTATTGAAGATAGTAGGAGAGCTACAAATAGTAAGTTAAGAAAGGCATTATTTTTGTTGATATCTACTGTTTTTATTTTGTGCCCAAAGCAAATCTGTCTGACACAGGTTGTTTAGCCGCTCGTCAAGTTTTCTTCTCATTGTTTTGGCACATTTGCAAATCAGTTAGATGTCCAATGAAAGAATAAATTTGGATTTTTCTATCTCGAGAATATAGTCAAAGTCTGTTTCTGCTTCACTCACTTGCTTAAACGATTCATCCGTGGCTTATTTTCAGAGAGGGTCAATTGCAGATCAACCACGCAGACAATTAAATTTCCAGGTTCATTTGCTTCTCTCGATAGCAATGCAATGCACCCTGTCGAAAGTATAAATATCCAAATTTCGGTAAGACTAACAATTGAAGTTAAATTTCGTCTTCTTTTCTACGCATGCAATAGAAAATAGTTAGGGTTTCCAATCAGGTCATACAAGAAAGTCGTTTTTTCGTTCCAGTGGAATATTTTCAAATAGTTATGAAACAACAGGTAATAGCATAATGTTGTCATGGGCTTTATTCTCTCTGTGTACTCGCTCAAAGAAGTTCTCGATGACGTGTCAATTTACTATTTAAAAAAAAATTTGTGTCAATTTATAGAGTAAATCTTCTGGTTTTTGATGTGATGGGTTGGTCCTTTAAATCATATGCCACATCCAAGGTGTTATCAAAGCTGTCGTAGATTTATGGTTTTTAAATTGGCTTTACACACATGCGTGACCTGTCAAGTTGTCTTTAGTTTCCAAGTTAATCCAAAGACATGTAATAATTTATTCATATTCAGCCATTTAAGAAAAATCTTGTTTCACATTCTTTATTAACATTATAAAAATGCCTTTTTACACATTAAGTTAATATTCATTATGATGTTGTTCCTTGCACAACGCTGTAATCATTCATGTTGTTTCCGCAGTAATCTATTGCGTAACAAATGATAGCACGTAGAGGTCAATAAAATCTTTTCCAGGTGCACAGCTTGTCTTTTGCCATAATTGATGAGTTCGCATTGGCACCGTCAGTCTGGAGCCGTTCACAATTTTTTTACTGAAATTGTTTTTTGTGTGTAAACATCTATTATAAATCGTACGCTCACTGTTATATATCCTTAATGGCAAAAATGTTTTATTTACCTACTTAGTTATTTTAAAGTAGCATAATGAAAAAACTATTTTTCTTAACTGTAGACTATGCGTTGCCAAAGATGTAAATTTCAAACGGACATTTGCTTAAATTTGCTATTGTAAGCATTGTACTTTTTAGGTGTGATTAAAGGCCTGATGATGATTCGGGAAATTACGAATGGAAACGTTGCCAGACAATGAAAATTACATAGTACCTCATTTCCAATGGTTCGTATGAGCGATGTTAAAACCTTCGGAAGAAAGGGACGAATCCACACCCAGCCAAGAAGAAGACAAACTCGATGCGTACATGTAAATGGAGATCAATGGGATCTTTGTGAAGCTGACAGCGCAAAGCGGCAAACCACGAACGCAAATCGTGGAGACTCAACATAGAAACAGTAGTGTATGCCTTTTATTTATTCATGGCTGCGAAGACCTACCGCGCAGATGTGAAGCGAAATATTAAAGTTTATAAAACGTACTGTTTGCCGAAATAAATGAAACGGCTACCAAAAATTCATTCAACAATCAAAGCAGCCATAAGTGACAAGTTATCTACAATCATGATTTATTGTATAATTGTTAAATAAATAATAAAACAGAAAAAGCTAATAAATGAGACCTTAAAGACGCTCACGCGAAATGCCTGAAATGCTCATATCGTGTTATTAAAACTAAGCATCAGACAAAGAATTAAATCATATCAAGCATTGTAATATAAAAATCGAACCAATTACTTATAAAATAGGCCAAAACATAATTTGTTTTTTCTATTAGACGTGGGAAGCAGAACAGTTAAGTTGAACTGAAAAATTTGAGATTACGCGCACATAAATACCATCGAAGTCATTATGCATGCGCAACGGATTGTTGCAAAATTTCGTGATATTTCTCACAACCAATCTTTTGGACTTGATATAAGCACCTATCTAATTTAAACGAAGATATGTTGCACGTGCGGTGGTAACAATGATTTAATTCAAGGTTTCCATATTGATATAACCATCAGTCTCATTGTAAACAAACATTTGTGAGTTTTTGCAAGTATGTATTAGGTGTTGCGAACCTAGTAACAAATTAGTTCAGTTGCGACCAGAAGGATAAACCAAAGGCAGCATGAACGGAAAGTATAATCTCATGCACATTCGTTTCGTGCTTACTGGCGACTCATCAGTAGGAGCCGGTATGACGCCCTTTAATCACTATATATTTGGGTGAAGAATGTGGGATAATAGGACGGTACAGTCTTCTAGACGAATGTGTAAACCTGCAATAGTGAAGCTACCATCATATAGTCTACTTGGTTGTCCTTGTGGTTAGCAAGTGTTGTCCCATTTATTGCCTTATTATGTTTCGAATTGGGCATTTTGCATGTTCTATTTGACACTAAATTTATAGAAAATTTGAAGAACCATTCCGTTTGGTTTGGTTTCATATCAGTATACGGGGGCTCAAATGCACTCCCAGGTGGGCTAAATGATAAGTTATTGATTCGAATAAAGACTGAGTTAAATAGGGGATTGATTGTGCTGTGCACTTGGATTATCAAGCCAAGTGAATGAATACATCCGCTATTGATGGGCTAATTTTGTTTTTACATAAATCTTTCTGCTGATAAGACTTACATTTATCTAGTTATGCACACAACCATCTATATTATCGTCATGAATTACGTATTCAATTCTTCCTTTTTATCAATTTGCCCAGTTTTGTATTTTCTTCATGTTTATAAAAAGTAATTATTCTCTAAATTTGTTTGGTTATGAATTGCTTACCAATTTTGCGTGACTTGTAATCACTGGGGTCCTTTTTCACTGAATATTCTTGCTTGATTTGTGGTAATTATACGTTAACTTCAACGAGTATTCGTGCGCACTCGCTTTGAAATATGGTTTGCACTGCTGGTTGCTAAGGCGTTACCGCCTTGATTTTTTCGCCTGTGCTACGCACTTTTTCAGCAAATCAAGGTCTAGAATTTATCGCATGTTCGGAGTTTTGTTTTCGTTTTTGCCCAGGTCCCACTATTACCGAAACAGTGTTCGAAGCAAAAATTACACACCTGTGCCGAGTTACTCTCTCACATATGTGAAGCTTACGCATTCATGCATATTTTGCATTTTGGTCATTTCATTACCACCCCCTATTGAGTGTTTTGCTAGTTGCCAAGTCGGTGTTTATCGCCTGAAGTCTTGGAAATTTGTGAAGGCAAATAAGAATAAAAATAATAGATGTGGCAACAGATTGGTTAGCTAGCTTGAAATTATTAAACTTTTTGCAAGCCTACCAAGGTAATCACACTTTCTACTGTTTTCCTCATCAGTTATTAGGCATAGAACAACAAACCCACTTCTGTAAATCAAGTTGGACAACCTGATTTGTGCATCTATTCCTTTTTCTAAAACTAGTTTCCCAACGTAGGCAATCCATCATAAGTTGCGTGAAATGACGCGTTTTGACTTTCTGTGGTCATCGTCAGTGCTGGATGGCATTGCAAATAAAAGGCACGAAGATTCAGATATGCGTCACCCACCAACAATATCCTTGCGTATATTGCACTAATACTAATCAAGGCTGTGCACTTGGCATAAACACCAATTCCGGTTTACGCCTACATTTTCCAGTACAAACTATGCATTTTATGATGTATAAAAGGCAATACATCTAGTAGGCAGGTTTTTTCCGAATTGGGAACTCGTCAAGCACTGTCCATAATATATCCGCGGATAGGGGTCGAACTGAAGTAAGTTTGTCCATTGTACTCGATAAGAAATTTCGAACGAACTATTTCTATGCAATGACAAACACCATATGTTTGCAGCTTTCGTCATATTTAAACAATTTTTGCATTTTAATAGCCAATGATTGCGTCCATAGTTATAAAAATTATTTAAACTAAATTTGCGATGTTGCCTGAAGCAACAGTCAATCTATGTTTTGTGAGACGCATAATAATTCATCGTTCAATTTGGTAACTTCTATGCCTGTGGCGTAAGCTGCTCCGCTAGAGTAGGACTGGTATTTCATTTAAACGTGCAAACTAGATTTAAGTAATTGTTATTACCAGTCCCGTATTCAACAAATTTTTCATTGTATAACTTATGTACATTTGGGGTAAGCGCGTAAAAGTCTACGTGAGACTGACTAAATACATTTGGATTGGCGTTTATCTCAATTTAGCAAACTGGATCGAAACAATTTTTTTCAACAACCGCACAATCACTGATTGCTGTAAGCTTTCTTCTTCAGAATTGTGTACTAAAATATTTTAAAACCTATATTAGCACAGTAATCCAAAGTTTTATTTATCAATCTATTTATACCAAAAATCTTGAGCTACTCTGTAAAATGCGCTCTTTTCCTACCGCAAAGAATGGAAGCAGATTCTTAAAAGCATGAGAAAATTTCGAAACTGAACTTATCAAAGTTACCCGATCTATGTTTTGAATAACATATGCTGAATTACAATTTATTTGTTTCTAGAAATTTATTCCGGCTGCTATTGGCAGCCACCTTATTCGTTAAACCCATCATTCAAATTAAAAAATACAAACCATTGAAGCAAGCTTGTGATAACGGATGAACAAAAGGAATCGACCAGAAGTGGCCAACGAAAGTTTTCTACAAGAAAAACAATAGCCAGAATTCAGCCTGTGTTAGACAAAACACGGATCAAGTAAAAAGAAGTGCAGTTAACAAAAAGAGGGCCGGACATGTCCCTTAAAGTCCAGAAAAAATAGTTGCGTGCCTACTTATTCTTGAAACTGCGCCATATAGGAACGTTGCTGAAATACTTCCGCCTCTTTTGCGTCTGGCGTATAGCCTGGACAATTAGGGAGAAACTTTAAGGCCATATATATAATTTGTATACAAAAATTTACAGATAATTTGGGTTTATAACGAGCTCACAAATTGTATCTAAATAATTGTTACCACAACCCACCAATCGAAGAGTAAATAATTTATTAAAATTCAATACCACTGCCATAGGAAGCGTAAAGGATTTTCAGTAACGAAAGATTGTGTGTGTGTGTGTGTGTGTGTGTGTGTGTGTTAGAACAGTATGTCTTAAAGAATGTCATAAAGGCGCCATCTGAAGGAAAGGCTAAACAAAATGCACAAGATGGTGTATAACTGATATTTGTGTGTAATGTGTGGCGGAGTAGAGCAGTGGATTGAATCTCTTACTCTGAAGCAAATTTTCCCAATTTTGAGCCCTGTTAGCGGAAAAATCACGGACGGTAATTGAAGAGTTTCCAATGAGGGTGAAACCGGTCTACTGGATGAATTTTCGTCTCTATATTATATAATGCTTAGTTTATACTGAGATTCTACTTACCGTTAATACTGTTTTTGGTTTAACCTTCTGGTCATAATTGAACTAATTTGTTACTAGGTGCGCAACACCCAATACATAATTGCATATACATTATTTCTCCGTCACAAACAGTATTTAACTGTTATATATTGAATTGAATGATGTCATTAATACCGCGAAATGTGATAAATGAGATCGATCAAGGCCAGAGTTTATAGATATAGCGGAGCAACAGGCGTTCATAAATAGTTTTAATTCTCAACATTGGTGAACTTAAGCATACATTGAAATCCATGACGGTGGTGCCAGGTGCCGACTCGGTAACCAAGGTGTTGATACCATGTACCTTTCCGGTAATATAATGTTGGTATCGGGTAATGACACAATAGCCATAGTGTTGGTATCCTTTACAGACTCTGGATATATATTATACATAGTGAGTTAGCGTTGACGTCGCATTGTCGTAGACTTTATATGATGTTAGCTTCACTATTGCAGGTGTGAAATCAAACCATGTTAACATCGAAATTACCTGATCTGCGTTTTGACTAATGCAGCTTTCATTGTTCCAGTAATTTTCTTTTTGCATTGTATTTCGATCTAAATTACCGTAGATCTTCATCAGATTCATTTCACGAAAAAATGAAGCATGTTAACATTGTACAGGCGTTGTAGAGAGCTCTAACACCTCGATTTTGAAACGCGAGTAAATTTCACAAAAACTGACCATAGTAACCATTCAGAAAATCTGCTACCTCTGCAACAATATCATACACTACCACAGATAAGATCTTTGTATCTGAATTTCCAACGAGAATCTCTTTTCTTGAAGGCAGCAGCATGAGTATGGAATGTAAGTATACCATAGGGAGAAATTAGTTCGTTAAGCTTGTTCTAATTAGAATATTGAACACATTAACTATACCCATGCCAACCGCGAAAATGTGTTCAATATCGTGCAATCTAATTTAAACGAGTTAACGACCTGTCAAAAATGACAGATTAATGCCCGACTAGCATAGAAGAGACAAATACGTCTGCGAGGTGGGTTTGGTTTGTTTACTGTTTGTTGTCATGCTGATCTCTCTCTCTCTCGCTTACTACAAATTGGTGTTACTTTGGGAATATGGAGAAAATTTATAACTAGACTAGCTTTGATTAATACGTTATTGTTGGTTTTTATAATAAATCACTATAAGATATATGCCTTAGAACGTCTGTGCTAATTGTGTTATTTTCAGAATATTCTTTTGTCTAGTGAACCAAGCACTAAGCATATTGTAACGGCACCAGTAAGCTTAAACTCCGTTGTCAAACGATTTACCCTAAAATTTATATTTTCTTGGTTGCTGAGACATAATGTATATGCAGGAACGTATTAGGTATTGCGCACTTAGTAACAAATTATTATAAACTGAACGGGGAATGATGTGTCAAAGACAGCATGAATAAACAACATAACCTCAACCGCACATGTATTACGGACTTACCTGCAGCTCATTAAAAAGAGTTTGCACCACACTAAAACTCATTATATATCTGGTCAGGAAGTTTTGAAATTTTTATCGGTGCAATTTTGCGAACTTCAAATACTACATGAATATGGATAATTAAATTAATCATATCAGAAGAAAAATGCAACACACAAACACACCAACTTTCTATAATTAAACGAACATTGGTTTCGTGGGAGGTGATAGTAATTAATATAATCAAGGTTGCGATTTTGATATGAACATCTCACCCATTAAGTACATACAGTGACCCCTCGTTTATCGCGGTAAGTAGGTTCCAAGACCGGCCGCGATAGCTGAAAATCTAGCAAGAAGGGACACCATATTTACAGTACTTATTTAACATGTATAAGAGCTTTTAAAACCCTCCCTTTACGTACTGTTAACAAACTACCCTATTACAGTACACGTATGTACAGTACCATAAACTAAAATAGGCACAAAAATTCAAACAATAGAATATTAAAGTTAAAAAAATATTTTTTTAAATGTTAGAAGATTAAAGTAAAACAGATGACAAATTCTGAGTAAATAGCTGTAAAACTCTGGTCAGACGTCGACAGATTTACGGAACTATCATTTTAATAACCTTCGGTCTAGGATAGTAAGTACGCCGGTACAGAACTGTTGTACGTATGGTTATATATTTTCATGTTATTTATACGTTCAAATTCAAGTTATGTACATGTTTTATACTATTTTATGCTTACCTTGTGTTCTTTGACTAGAAAATATTATATTTTATTAATGTCTTAGTGGAATTAACAAAATATTTTGTTGAATTGACAAAATATTTTGTGACTTCATATACCGCGACTATTTTCTACATTATAATATAATATAATAATATATAAATATATAATATATTGAAAAAATGTGCGATGTCTTGAATCCGCGACAATCAATCCGCGAAGTTGAGAGGATTCACTGCACATTTTTTCCGTAGAAATTAATAACTGTATAGTATTGAAAAGACAATTAATCCAGTAGACCGGTTTTTGAACTTATTGGGAACTCGTCACGTACTGGCCAGAATTTGATCAAGAAAATTTGAATTTTTCTACTATGCAATCTTTTATGCGTACATGTGAAAGTACGGTAATAAAGAGAACAACACGACTTCAAAGTCAACATAATATCAGAAATATATACCCGTTCTATTTTTATATAATACCAAAAAATGCACATTATTGATAGACTAACATTCTTCTAAATTGATAAATGCATTGGTTACGTGAATGGAGACAGTACATGGCATAAATTTTGCTGGCTTCAGGTGAAAGCCTATCTCACTGCACCTACCAAGACGCATAGCATGGAAAATAATCAAATAATAATTGATTGCGCGGGTGGTGGAAACAATTTATAAAAAATCAAGTTCGCGCAATTGAAGAAAACACCAATCCAGTTGTATTTAACCAGTCGTTGAACTACATAACTAAACTACCGCCAGTCGCAACGCACTGACGCGTTTCGACCTTCCATGATCCTCATCAGAGCACAACGGCAAACTGACTAGTGAGGATCAAACCGCATTGCATATATATATGGAAAGCAAAATTAGATATGCCGCTCTTACCTCTACTATTCTTGCATACATTGTATATATGCAATGTGGTTTGATCCTCGCTAGTCAGTTTGCCGTCGTACTCTGATGATCATGGAAGGTCAACGTGCGATTCAGCTCGGAAGTTTGTTATGTTGTTCACGACTGGTTAAATCGGATTGGTGTTTACTAAGCTCGCGAACTTGATTTTAAAATTGTACCACCACACGCGCAATCAATTGTTTAATTGTATTGTCTATATATATGTGTGTGGCGAAAGCTACAAACAGTTAATGTTCGTGAAGGAATTTCTTTGTTGCGAACCTGGATTAATTGAAATTACTTGATCTGCGTTTTGACTAACGCAGCTTTCATTGTTCCAGTAATTTTCTTTTAGCAAAATATTTCGACCTACCTTACCGTAGGTCTTCATCAGTTGCATTTCACGAAAAACTTGATTTTTTTAAAATGGAAAATGATCAGCAGTAACAAATACTGACGTGTTTTGATCTACCATGACAATCATTAGAACATGATGTCAAACTCAAAAACGTGGATCAAATAGACATGCTTATATGCAAGGTGTGATCATTCTTTTATGGGCTTTCATCTCTTGTAGTCTCGCATCCATTGAACTTGAGTATAAATAACGGCTGCACAATCTCTATTCAATAACTGAAAGGAACACTGTGCAACCATCGCCCTATGTTTATAATTTATACCGCTGGAAATGAATGTATTGTGCAAGTTGTAATAACAAGTATATAAATTAAGTTTTCCTGCTTGAGATAAACACGAATCAGAGGTTAGAGCAACATATTCCGAAGCAGCCGTGCCCAAGTTCGAGCCCTAACCGCGGCAAATTCTGGGCAGTACGTGAAGGGTGCTCAATATGGACGCAAACGGTCTTCTTTATGAACAGTCTTTTTTAATATTATACATTGGTTAGCTTATATTGATTAACGTATGCGCATAATGCGTCCCTTGTTTATATCTAGTTGGCATTTGGTGAATTGTTTTATTCAATATCTCACGAAATTGGAATTAGTTCCATGGGAGGTAAGAGCCCGTCGATATGGGAAAACAATAGTGGGATGAAGTAACAGTAGTATTTGCCGATATATGTATAAAACCCCAAAATTTCAGGGATAGATCTAAATCAAATTATTATTCATATTTCGTTTTATAGTTTAACAAATTTCAACTTAGCAGATGGCAGCTAATTATGAGGCGTTTATAGATATTCTTCAATAAAATTCTAATTGCGTGATAAATGTATTGGTGTAGCCGAATTGATTTGAATTACACACGAATTAGCCTACGAAATATTGCAATAAATCTGTTCCCTTCTTATTCGAGCACGCGTTTAACGTGTTACCTGCAAGGCACTTGAACTAACGAAGGAACCTATGCTCCGATATTCCAGTTGTTATGAATTTCACCACTCGTTGATAGCCACGAATAATTTTCTGATTTGCGATGAAGTCATTAAAAGCTTTCCAAATACTTGATTGCTATTAACGAACATCGGTCAAAATTTCCGAACCATCTGTGTCGCAGCAACTAGCAGTTTAGCGATTGAATTTTTGTTCAATAATATTTAAATTCATAGGCTAAATGTTCTCGAATTGAGTCAGCAATTGCCAAGAGCATCACAGGCAATTATGCAAATGACCCCTTTTCGTATGAGTGTTACCTTTTAATAATTTCTTCACCATATCGATAGAGTGTAAATAAATTATGCTAAAATCATTTTTCACTTGAGCGAATATTTAATTACAATTTCAGTGGGCTAGCAAAACGTGAACATTTAAAAACAATATAAAATTGAGTAGCAAACCATTTTCTGGAGAATTTTATTAGGTTTGCTTTTCAACAATACATTTATGTGTTAAATGACAAATAAATAAGATTAAACGAAAATTCCACAGTCGTCTACCAAATATATAGTGGTTAAAGGGCGTAATACCGGCTCCTACTGATGAGTCGCCAGTAAGCACGAAACGAATGTGAATGAGATTATACTTTCCGTTCATGCTGCCTTTGGTTTATCCTTCTGGTCACAACTGAACTAATTTGTTACTAGGTTCGCAAAGCCTAATACATACTTGCATATATATTAGTTCTTCGCAACAAACAGTATTTAATACATTTATGTGTTAAATGACAAATAAATAAGATTAAGCGAAAATTGGTTGCGAGGGCAATGATAATAACTATTAATCATGGAGGCGATCTTGATATAAAAATTTGACCAGAAATGCCGATTAATCCAGTAGACCGGTTTGTACTTATTCGGAACTCATCACGTGCTGTCCGCCGACAGGGCTTGAACCTGGGCATGTCTGCTTCCGAGTCTAATGCTCTAACCACTGAGCCATCTTACCACTGACTACACAAATTTTTCAGTTATATACTAACTAATTTTTCTTAGTTAGCACCTTTTATAGTCGGAGCCTATCAGACCGGTTCCGTCCTTATTGGGATCTTATTTCGTTCTGTCTAAATTTTTTCGTAAACGGTGCTCGAACCTGGGCACGCCTGTTTCGGAAGCTGTTGCTCTAACCACTAAAACATTGAATTTCAAATAAGGATGAAAACAATCTACTAGATTAATATCCTTATCTATACGATCATTGCTTTGTTTCCATTGAAATATGAATGTAAATAATGGGTCAGATGCTTATATTTGTAAGGTTACTGGATGCATTGTCTTTTTCCAAACTTTACAATGTTTAGTTTATACTGGCACATCTCTGCAAATATCGGGACTGGTGTTTAAATCAAGATTTCAACCTAGATTTAACTAAATAATTTAAAATAAATAAATTAATTATGAACACTTAAATTAATAGGTTTGCGTTGGCGCCATAAAGAATTTCGATTTTGTATGCTGGATGACGTAAAAGTGCTTTTCTTGTAAAACAGTGAATAAGGGAGGGAGGGAGAGTGAAAAAGCATGATCGCATTTGACTTTATAAATGGAGTAAAACACAAAGTGCTCAAATGCAGGCTTTCTTATGTAACTCTGGCTAACTCAATATTTTCGTCATTATTTCATTGCTTACATACTTTTCCACCGCAGCTGTATTTTTCTCGTCGATGTGAAAGTGTGTGGTTATATTGTGTGCAGACAAGGTATTAAAGATATTCAATCTATGTCAACTTTTAATACTAGGTATTCAGACTTAAGAAACATAAACGAGTCAAGATGTGATATATCTTGATAGACTTTGCGTTGCCTATTTGTTTTATGATTATGACACTCCAAAGTTTTGGAATTCAAGAATAGCTTCGTTCACGCATGTGTTAATCTTTCAGTGAAATATTTTAAATTGAACAATCATTTGTGGCGCAAGTGATGATACATATTCTTTAAGTCAAGTTTGCCAGCTTCAGATAACCACCAATCTCATTATATGTAAAGATTGGTAAAATGTAGCAAAACAGTCACGACGGCAAACTCATTTACGACGTTTAAATCGTAATTAATATATAATTTATGTAAAATAATGCATAGAGTTTTAACTTTGAACGTGTATGTCGGCTGATCTAATTCCATACTTTTACAATAAACACTGTCTGCAGATATGGCTATATTAGCAAATTGTAAACAGTAGAACTATATATGATCTCGATCGACGGCAGCGGGCTACACTCTATCATATATCGTGATGCTTACCGCAACGCCATAGACACGAAGTTTAGTAAAAAGAAAATAAAGATAGTTTTGGAGGTGCTGACGAATAGTTTAGGACACTATTTCTATGGTGAGTAAACAGAATGTTTCAATTAAACAATCATTGATTGCGCGAATGTTGGTAAAAATTCTTTAAATCAAGTTTAAAAGCTTGAACTAAACAGCAATCCCATTGTATTTAACCACTTGTCGAATAACATAGCAAAATAATTCTATAAATAAAGTTTGCGAGCTTGAAGTACACACCAATCCCAGTTTATTTACACAGTCGTCGAACAACATTGCAAAGCTACTCTTTGCTGTTAATGTTCGACGACTGGGTAAATTCACTGGGATTGGTGTGTACTTCAAGCTCGCAAACCATATTTATAGAATTATTTTGCTATGTTGTTCAACGAGTGGTTATATACAATGAGTTTGGTGTTTACTTCATACTCACAAACTTGATTTAAAGAAAATATTTAAATTTTGCCTTATCAATATCGAATTTATTTTTCATATCATACTCTGAGAGTCTAGGGCTCTAGTTTATGTTTTGGCGTCATTTTAAACCCCTTTCTGTGATTATACGGGTTTCACTCTAAATGTACTGCCTATGTGGTAAAACAAATTTAGGTTAAATTCCGTAAATGAGAACGCATAGGGTTTAAATTATAGACCATTTATTGTGTGAGCAGTAGAATATAATTGATCAGTAAACATGAACTTCTCGTTGAAAATGTTATACCAATTTAGACATGGTATTGCGATTGAAATGATGCATTATTTAAGAAGCAAGTAATATTCAACAATAAATAATCGGATAAAACTTTGATAGCCGCGAGAGAAACATGTTGCACGACAGAGAATAGATTAATTACCAACGTGTTTGCATCCATTGTCCTCCGTTTGATTCCAAATATTGCGACTTCCGGTACGATCTAATCTTTTTGTACCTCATTTCCACAGGGTAGTTTGGGTGATTTTGAAGCCTTCGGAGGGAAGGCACGAATCAGCATCCATCCACCACGAAGACTAACTCGATGCGTACTTGGAAATGGGGATCGCTAGGATCTTGGCGAAACTGATAGTGCAAAGCGACAACCCACGACAACAAATCGTTTTATACATCATTTTGACGCCCGCACTTCGCAACCCTTCAAAAAATATTAGAAGAGCTTTGCGATCATATTAACGAAAAAGCGTCCCGACTTACTAATTGTCAAATAAAAAAGGCCAATATCAACTAAGAATTATGCACTGTAGAAATGTTTTTTTATTTAGTAGACCGGGTTAGACTATGACGAGAAATATTCACGTACAGACGATAGTTTTCCGCAAACGAGGCAATAAAAATGTTTAAAAATTTATGCGAAAATGTAACCGTTAACAGAGGGGTCTAGAAATGGATCCAGAAATATTCTAAGTAAAAATGTGTACAGAGGACATAAAAATTTGCTTTTGCTGATTTCTGACCAATTAATTGCAGAAGAAAGCTTGTGTGATGCATGAAGATTCACGAGAAGACGACCTACTAGACAAAACGACATACTGTAAATGAAAATCATAATAACTAGTAGGGAAGGGTGGCCCAGTAGTGAGATTCCGATGCAGACATGCCCAGGTTCGAGCCGTGACAGCAACAAATTTTAAACAGTACGAGAATAGTTCCAAATAAGGACGAAACCGGTCTACAGAATGAATTGCATTTTTAAATTACAAAATGGTTAGTGTATACTGACAATATCTGTATATAATAGTGTATTTAATAATGTTTATTTCAAGATCGCATCCTTGAATTAAATAATAATTAAATCAAGTTTTCGGTAATGAAATGAAATCTCATTACTTATTCTAATTATCTGCTTGCACAAATAACTGATGTTATCCGACGTAATCAAGCAGGTTATATGAATCGTGATTTTGGTCTTCTGATCAATAGAAGCTAGTTTGAATGATTTGAAACAGATGAATGTTTTAATTAATAAGTCACATCCGTATTTTTACATTTCAACATAGAAATGGTTATTCACTGTGCAACAAAATTAAATACGTCATTAGTTAGCGAAAGAAATTCAGCCACTTTTTCTGTTGCGATTTAATATGATGCTCTTAATTTGAAGTTAAAATTTCTGTGGACCGGAATCAAACGTGCGAGCACCTGATTCAAAGCGGTTTAACTTGTAGTGCTAGTTAATGAATACGTGTATTGCGTGCAATTTTTAAGACTAGAACAAATTGTTTCTTTCTTTAAATCAAGTTTGCGCATTTAAAGTAAACATCAGTACCATTTTATATAATTAGTCGTCGAACAACATAACAAAACTACAGCCAGTCGCCCGCACTGACGCGTTTCGTTCTACCATGATCATCTTCAGAATACGACGACAAACTGACTAGCGAGGATCAAATTGCATTGCATATATATATGAAAAAAAAATTAAATATGCGGCTCTTACCTCTAGTAATCTCGCATAAATTGTACTTGACTGGAAATATCGGCTGCAAAATTTCTATGCAGTCATGAACAATAACTGTTATTGCAGCTTTCGCCACACATGTATATAGGCAATGCAATTAAACAATCACTGATTGCGTGGGTGGTGGTAACAATTCTCTAAATCAAGTTTTCGAGCTTCAGGTAGATGCCAATCCCACTGTTTCTCATGCATATTTTAGATTTTGACAATCAGAACTCAATGGGATTGGTGTTTACTTCAAGCTCGCAAACTTGATTTAAAGAATTGTTATCACCACCTGCGCAATCAATTATTGTTTAATTGTATTGTCTATATATATATATATATATATATATATATATATATATATATATATATGATAAAATAACAGCTAATGTTCGTGACTGTATAGAAATTGTTCAGCCGGCATATCCAGTCACATACAATGTATGCGAGACTACTAGAGGTGAGAGTTTCCATATATATGCAATGCGGTTTGATCCTCGCTAGTCAGTTGGCCGTCTTACTCTGATGATGATCATGGATGGTCGAAACGCGTCAGTTCGTTGCGACTGGCGGTAGTTTTGTTATGTTCTTCGACGACTGGTTAAATACAATGAGATTTGTGTTTACTTTAAGCTCGCAAACTTGATTTAAAGAATCAGAAATCGTGCTATCAATGAATCGTTGGCTGTATATTTTAAATAAATATTTCAAAGCTTTCAAATTTATTGGGCATATTCGAAAAAATTAAATCGATTACAACATCTGGCGAAATTTAAACAAAAATCGTATCCGCATTTCATTAACCAGCATTCACTATTACTCGTGGTTATTATCTATTAAAACAGTTGGTGTGGTTTAGGCAAGAGCACCATTCTACATTTGTGCCCGATTCAACATATGCTGGCAAACATTAAATTGCCCCTCCCTAATGATCTATTGTCCTAAATTTCTTGTCTGTGTATCTATGCACGGGGACAAATCTGTACGTAGAGAATAGCGAGCTTCCCTAGTGAACTGGCTAGTTATTTAGTGCAGAACATGACAATTTGCAAAATCGCGTTTATACTAGGCATAGCAACTAGACGGTCAACTACCTCTATCACCCTTATTTGAAAGTTGAATTTTTTCCCGCACACTCCCATATACCTGCAAACGAAGTTGGCTACAATAACGTGTGGTTTATTGTCACCTTCTTGAGACCTAGCCCGCCTCAAAAGGTAAAGACATTGGCTAAATTGCATGACTCTAGGGCATGATAAAAGAAACTATTTCCCAGACATGTGGAGAGGCCTAAAAAGTGGTAGTTGCGTGTTAGCAAAACGTGTATACTTTAGCCATTATTCAGAGACCAGTTGGCATAAGAAAACGCGGGTTTTCACACGTGTGAGGGGTGAAAGTAGTTTAAGAGCGGTTTGCGTTGTTACCACAAATACCATTGTACTAACTATGAGTTTTATGGTGTTATGAAAATAATTCACAACACCCTAGAGATTGGCAACTACGTCTATTTCAATACATTTTCATGCGTCATATTTCTAAAAAAATATTAGGTAGCAATTACACTGTTTGTGCATAAACAGATCTCCGTAAATTATCCTAAACGTAAAATAACATACGTGATGAATAAAAAGGGAGCCATTTTGGTGTTCAATTGGTAACAGCTTGATATAAATTAAGTTATTTGTATGTAATATAATCCACATTCCTCTGATTATACCCATAATTCTGGGCAAACATACGAACTTAAAATTTACATAACAATTAAATACTGTTTGTTACATTTTCATGCATACGCCCTTCCAGGATAAATGCGTCAAAAACTGAGCTTTAACATACCTTTGATCCATGGTTGTGTCTACTTAAATTTCTACGTCTTCCATTTTGTGTAATTGATTAGATGCACTCGTATTTGTGTTTATGTCAACCTAGAAATCTTAATTTAAGTATCTTATGTAGATTTCGTTTCTAATTTTTTTCACAAAGTCAGATAAAAAATTGTTTCACAGTCTGTCCGTAAAACTTTTCTGTAGATGTTCATGTTTTCAACAGTGGATGATACGTATTCTAGAAGTTAATGTAAAAGCCTATCCAAAATATTTATTTGTCGTACTTTATTAATAAGACGCTAACAGTTTTAATTATACCAAATATCACCTATCTGCACTCCCACACTTTACGATGAAGAAATGCTGTAGTGCGGTGTTATATGTAGTGACAAGAGTAAAATTTGCTTAACATCAACACAAAAATTATTGCGTAAAGTTTTCCAGTTGAAGATCAACCAATTTTGCGTTTTTTTCAATGACACAATAAAGTAAATCTGCAACTAGTAACGTGTGTGAAATCATGTCAAAATTCCGTAGTCGGCATTTACTAGGAATAGGCGACCTAGTGTTCATTTTCAGCCCACCTATAACTATGAATTTCATTGTTTTGTGACCATGTAGCCATATTGTATTGTGCTGGTGTAACACTGTGTAGTAATAGTAGTAGTCATCATCAAGCCACACAAGATAGCTTGCCGCTGGGATTTCCAATTCGATATAGCAGCTTAAATGGACGCGTAACATTTTTGTTATTTAAATCAAGTTTGCGAGTTAGAGATAATCAGTCGTATAACAGCCAAATTACCATTGGTCACGTTAGAGTTGAGATTCCAAAATCTTTTATTTTGCTTACATTTCATTTGAATTGCGCTTTGATGCTCGATCGTCAGGTAACTGTCGTACTCTGACGATCACCGAAGAAGGTCGTAACGCTTCAGAACGTGTGACTGGTGGAAAATTAATGTTCTGAGAAAAGTTAAATAGTTAAATTATTATAATCAAGTTTGCGATCTTGATATAAGCACCTGGCCCATTAATTAGAACAATTCTTATTTTATACTGACATTTGTAAGTAATTAATGGGTGAGGTGGTTGTATCTAGTTCGCAAACTTGATTATAGTAGATGTTATCACCGCCCACGCAAACAATGTTTGTCTAATTATAGAGCATGTTTGTCAATATAGCGAGTTTAATAGTGAAAATATCTATCCAATTTAAAGGTCGTGCACATATTAATGATATACGCTTCAAAGCATTTCCACAATATGGCTGAATTTTTTTCCATAAATAGCTAAACTAATCTTTACCAAATTGTAGTCCTGTCAGTCTCTATCATTAACTAACGGCGATTTTGAGGTCCAGGTAGCCTATCGGCGAGCGATTTTTCTGAAGCTTATGGATTAAGCACCATGAGTTTCAATAATTTTCAAAATTTTACCCAATCCCGAACCGATCAAACGGAGACCAATGATGCAGTTACTGTTGTCAGATTATTTCGCCCTGCCACATACACATAACAATTCGAAATACACGAGGCTGTAGAGTTAAACATAATGTGGGATTTGTTTGTCATGCTTCACTGATCCTTTAGTATAATTTTATGAAAATCAGATAATTACAAATAACATCTTATTTGACCAATCGCCCAATATGGAAAATATCGTCACTCACGCGTACCGATTTAAAAAAAATTATTTGGTTAACAGCTGAGCATGATGAAAAACTTATTAACGAGAATCAAAATTTTTTGATCACGAGTCTTACCATTTCTTTTCTATAACTTATATATTTACTGCAGTTTGATCCCCGTCTGTCAGATTTCCGCTGCTCTCGCAACAATAATCGTGTTTGAGGGTAATTTTAAAATGTTTTGTGATTCTTTAAATCAAGTTTGCGATCTTGAAGTAAACATCAATTATTTATCGTTAAATTAAATGGAGTTGTTGTTGGTTTCAAGTTCGCAAAATTGCAAATATTTATTGTTTAATAATTTGCAAAAATAGTTTAGCAGTTATGAGTTGTTTCTCAATACTCCGATGCAGACGTGCTCAGGTTCGATCTAATTTCGTGGCAATTCTAATCAGTAAATGATGAGTTCACAATAAAATCGAAACCTGTCTCCTGAATGAATTGTCTTTTCTTCATTATAGACAACTTAGTTTATACTGACAAATATATGTATATAATGGGATTGGTGTTTATCTAAAGATGACAACAATGATTCAAAAAATAATTGTTATAAATGCCTGCGCAACCAATGGTATTCAATTGAATACAATTTCAAAATTTAGTGTAGTTTCAGTTGTAGAATGACAGAATTGTTGTGGTTAGTTGGAGTTCTATGCTCAAAGAAATTCCGTAACGACTAACACCTAAAGGAAATGCTTACAAAGAAATATTAGGTATTATATTACTGACAATTGTATGTAATGTATGGCAGGATAGATCATTGGTTAGAGCAACGGACTCCTACGCAAACGTGCCCAGTTTCAAGTCATATCTACGGCAAATTTTTCTTAAGTACATGAAGAGTTCCCAATAAGGACCAAATCGGTTTACTTGATGAATTGCTATTGCTACATTACGCAATGTGTATATATGTGACTTTTGGCCTGATGATGGAACGGGTATTGGAGTTCCGAAACGTTGCCAGTAAACAAAGATTACGTAACACCGCATTTCCAATGATTAGTATGAACGATGTTGAAGCCTTCGGAAGAAATGGATGAATACGCACCCAGCCTGATTGAAGACAAAACAGAGGCATGCGTGTAAAGTTTAATCAATCGGATCTTTGCGAAGCTGCTAGTGTAAAGCTACAACCCGCGTACGCAAACGCGGCAATGCAAAATATAAATTGCGATTGACTTTATGTCATAGTCGCAAACGTAATTTGAATTAATCTTATCAATATGCTTGCAATCATTCATTGTTCAATTCTATATCTTTCACAAACAGACCATTTCAGACCTTATTGGGAATTATTTATTAAACAGTTCAAATGAGTGCAATACAGTGGTACCCCGAGATACCAGCAGCCTAACATACGAGTTTTTTATCGTGCCATATTTTCGTTCAAGATACGTGCCGTGTTTCCGGAGCCTCCCGCTAGTTGTCGCGCAGGATCGAACATCATCTGAGAGAATCTCTCGCCTACTCGCACGTGTTACCCGCTTGAATCGAAGTGTATCTTGTGCGCTGTACTCTTTTTTGCTTGAGATTTGCGTGATTATTGAACTTTTTTGTGTGTTATCATGTGGCCAAAGAAAGTGAGTGCTAAGGACAACAGTGACAGGAAGAAGAGGATGATGTCGATAGAACTAAAGCAAGAAATAATAGAAAAACATGAGCGTGGCGTACGAGTGATTGAACTCGCAAAGATCTATGACCGTAGTACATCGACAATTTGTACGATATTGAAGCAGAAGGATGCCATCAAGAGTGCTACACCAGCAAAAGGAGCCACAATTCTTTCCCAATTAAGGACAAATATCCACGAGGAAATGGAGAAGCTTCTGCTCGTGTGGGTGAAAGAGAAGGAGTTGGCAGGAGATACACTGACGGAGACGGTAATATGCGAGAAGGCACGGAGTATTTATGCCGACTTAGTGAAGAAAGAAGCATCATATTTTGTTATGTATTTGTTAATTATACATGTTTGTTTGTTATTTAAAAACATATCTTTATTCATAATTTACAATGGGTTGGGGATTTTTCATAGGTCCTGAACGGATTAAATCGAATTCAGTTATTTTAAATGGGAGAAATTCGTTTGAGATACGAGCCGATTGACTTACGAGCTCGGTTCTGGAACGAATTAAACTCGTATCTCGAGGTACCACTGTACTCTAGGAAGGCAATTTATGCCGCTAGTCGTACTCCGATCAAAGCAAAGTTCTTGCAAGCACTTCGGGAGTTCCTAATAAGACGGAAACTGGTCTACTTCATGAAGTGCTTCTTCTATAATGTGCAATTTTAGGTTGAACTGCAAACATATATATATATATATATATATATATATATATATATATATATATATATATATATATATATATATATATTCTCTTCAATTCAAATGGATGAAAGAATAGATTCCATCTCAACGAGAGGTTATTAAAAATGTTATCTCGGTATATAGTTGAAAAGTTTTCGTGTAGCGCGTCAGGACTAGTGCAGTGTATGTGACAGACTCCGAAACAAATTTTCCCCAATTCGTGTTTCGTTTACAAAAATTTGCTGACAGCATCTAAAGAGCTCGCAATTGGAAATAAAATTGTCTACTGGATGAATTTTCTATCCTGTCTTAGGCGATGATTAGTTTACGAGTTTGAAATAATACAATGGACTTGGTCTTGATTTCAAACCAGAAAACTTTATTTCAAAAGTTGTTATCACCACCCGCGCAAGCAATGGTTAATTTTATAACTTATAAAAAAATATAATTTTATATAAGGCTTATGTTGGTATATTATTTAAGAATTCCGTGACGCAGGGATGAACTTTATAACTCAGCCAAATATTCTTTATTTGAATTAATGCCGACGTTAGTCCTAGCGCTTACTGACTAGTTAAGCCATAGAAAATAAACATGGTCTAGCAAACTGACCTTATTTTATATCTCATTGATTGCACGGGCGGTGATAAAATTTATTCAAATCAATGTAACAATCCTGATATAAACATTAGTCCGTTATATATATATATATATATATATATATATACATTTGTCTGTATATATTAGGCATTGTATAATGTAGAAAAAGAAATTTAGTCAGTAGACCGGTTCCGTCCCTATTAAGACAGGACTTGATCCTGGGCACGAATGAGTCGGATTTTGTGACTTCTTTTATAAATAACTGAAATCTGTCTCTGGAGTTTGGCAGGGTGGTTTATTTGTTAAATTCAAAAACTCTGAAGCAGACATGCTTTTTCTACATTATACAATAATATATAATAACTACTCGATCCCAAGCATACAATTTTTGGTGGCCAATTTGTCAGTTTGGATGAAAGCACACCGATATTTTTGAACATAAGGCAAAAAACTCAAAGTTTACAGATAAACAACCTCAAATGAGCAAAAAACAATGTTGGCATGGTTCCCGTTATATCTGCATGGCTCTGGACAAAACTATTTTGTGTTCGAGTCCTGCCTGCAGAAGTTGTAAATTTCTGTGTAGTAAATTAATTGTGTTTGGATACTTTTCGAGTTGAGCCAAAATTATAAATAAATCCATATATAAACGCAAAATCGTTTACGGGCTGGACGACGCAGTGGTTCGAGCAACAGATTCCGAATCAGACGCGCCCAGGTTCGAGCCCTGACCGCGGCAAATTCTAACCAATACATGATGAGTACCCAATAAAGACGAAACCTGTCCACTGAATGAATTGCCTTTTCCACACTATACAATACCTAGTTTATACACACAAATGTATTTCCACAATGGGTTAGATATTTATAAAAAGTTGGCAACCTTGTTTGAAAGTGATTACTTAATTTGTTTGAGACGATAAATTCAAATATATATCACAAAACCCACAATAGAAAAGATATTCTTGATAATAAGCTTTAAAAGAAACATGTTGCGCGACAGGGAATAGATTATTTACCTGATTTTCGGATTGCGTACCGAATTGTTTGAATCAACTGTCATCTTGCTTTCGCCAAATATTTCGATTCCCCGGAATGGAGATATTTTTCAATGGAAAGCACATCACTCACATATCCGGAGGCCAAAATCATGATGACAGTGGATTCGAACAATTCGGTACGCAATCCAAAAAACTGGTAAATATTCTTAATAATTTTAGAATCTAGATTCAGAAAGTTCTTTATATATATATATATATAATTATATTCTAACGACAATTTAATCTTGATAATTATATTTCTTATATATAATTATAATTTTAAAAGTTAGAAAAGAAAAATTCATCAACAGCTCGACTACGATAAAATAATATGCGCTTATTTTTATTCATATTCACTATTCTATTTAAACCTAGACAATGCCACTTTTATCTATTTCATTGTATCCAACCAAAAATGTGGGTTGAACTGAAATTATTACCACTGTCTTAATATTTACTTTTTTGCCTTCGAGTCAATAGGAAGTTACTTTAAGTCAAAAAGCGTCTTCTTCTGCTCGATAGACAGTCTTCCTTTTTAATGTTACTCGACTACTTTTATGCCGATTCTTTGTCGGTTTCTTTTGTAAACATGTCTTACTCATTTGTGCATACAAAAATGTGTTTTATGAGTTCTTCATTCGAACAAATAAACAGGAAGGGTAAAATTTCTTCTTTGAACTAATTTACGAGCTTTAGGTTTGTCATCAATGTGCTCAGTAGGCAGGGTACAAGTGAAAATTATATATTTGCTACCGAAAACCAACGCTAAATTCGGTTCACTCACGCGTTTAATGCTAGTACTATCCCCAATGTTTTTTTTAAAACCATTTTTTACCTTACCCTAAAATGGGATTATTCTTGTGTTGTACCTGCCCATGCTCGATGAAGTCTACTCATTTGGTTTGTTGGCAGGACCACACACATTATACACTTCTATAGATAAACGCGCACACGTATACACAACTTTATAGGCGATGAAATTATCTTAGATAAGAAAAATGTTGAATGCAAGACACTGAACAGTGGAGATTAGATGAGAATAGGGGGTGTGCATGCTTTGTGCATGCAATTCAGATACAAACAGTTGCCAGGGTAAAACGGGAGGCACGCCTATGTGTTTAGATAGATACATATACACCAAGAGTTAAGCCAAGCCAGATACAGGTTGAGCGGCAAGTTAATGCACTTCGGCATAAACTCCGGGTGTTTCAATTGAGCACATTTGCCTGTATAAACACAGATACAACAGATAAAAATGCCGATTTTATACCAAGTCGAAATTCATTTTCTCACTCTATATATGTTTCTCGTCCCTCATTCTCTCTCTCTCTCTGTCTGTCTGTTTGTCTCTCCCACTCATATATTGAGTTGCTCCCTGTTTCATTTGCTTAGATCAGTGTATACTGCTGTTTCATGTTAACTCATTATGAAATGGAATGGGCAAACAAATGCTGAGCATATGATTGAGTTAATTGTAAATGACGAAATAGTCTTATGAATGGACATATCAATTTTGGTCTTAACGATTGAAGTTTGGATCAGTGCCAGAAACGGGAAAATGTAGGCGCCCCAGTTACTCTATTTTAGCCGCACAATCATTTGCTCACATATCTGCCATTAATTTTTTTTAAATGGGGCATACGTTGCAAATCATATTTCTGTGCCTCTTTTGTTAGTGTAAATGACACGAATATGTTGGATCATGTCAAAATCGAATGATAGACGCAGTAAAATACTAATCAACAAGCGTAGCATTAAAATGCTAAATATATAACAATTCAAATATACATCTACACAAAAAGCAAAAATAGGATGGAAATCTGTGTAATTGAGCGATCAGTGGTTGCGCGGGCGGTGATAATAACTACTTAAATCAAGGTTGCAATCTTGGTATAAATCTCGTTCCGCAAATAAATATATTTGTCCGTACAAACTAAGCGTTTTGCTGTTTAGTAAAGGCAATTCATCCAGTAAAACCATTTAGTCTTTTTTGAAAATTCTTCAAATTCAGAAATGTATTTGAAGAGCTCCCAAAAAAGACGAAACCGATCATCATCATCATATATATATATACATATAGTAAGATCGATTTCTCATCTGAGAATCAATGTGATCATTGCAGAACTAAGAGTGCAGATCAACCACACACGAAATAAATTCGTGGAAACGTTTAAAAATACTTTAGTTCATAATGGAAATTCACACAGTTGTATCTCAAGAATGCGGAGCCGGTTCTACTCATCTTCATATACAAGGTAGGAGAGAGTTTCTTGAAAGAAGGTTATAGTTGCGAACCTGGATTAATTGAAATTACCTGATCTGCGTTTTGACTAACGCATCTTTCATTGTTCCAGTAGTTTTCTTTTTGCAATATATTTCGGCCTATCTTACCGTAGGCCTTCATCAGTTGCATTTTGTTTCACAAGTTTAACGAACGAAACAAATCAAGCAAGCGCGTTATTTGCTCTAGCCACAATATTTATATTTATACTTCAGACTGACCTTTCATTAAATATAATTTGAATGATAAACTCTCTTGCGCAGTTCTGTCTATATTGTTGTGGATTTGACCGCATTTATCTTGTTCGGAACAATAGATAGCTCTCTTAGGTCGGTAAAATCTTGAATTTTGATCATTTTCAGGTTCTCTGCTTATTGACTTCGATTGATGGGTTCTCACATGTCCCTTCTTTTTTTAGCCTTCCATCAGCTGATTGACTGCAAATGATGTTGGATCAAAATTTTCCATTGTTCTTTGCCCGATATTTCGAGACCTTATTTCCAGTCTCATTTTCAGGGTTGACACAATACGCACAGGAGTAAAACACAACTTGTGGCAAGAGCCACATGTGTGTGTGCATTTTTATAACTGATGTTTTCATCTAACTAATTTAGACCAGAGTGTCTGAATAATAATTTATCAATTGCATGCGTTAACTATTCATTTTACACACTCAATTTTATAGGAGTTGTCTTTTACATTTGACCACGACACTCCAATCTACTTATGATTGCCTAACACAAGCGGAACCAGCCAACTTCTTCAATCGCCTTCCCTCAATAGTGAACGAGCTGAGAGTACACACAATACATTTATATATATATATATATATATATATATATATATATATATATATATATATATATATATATATATATATATATATATATATATATATATGTGTGTGTGTGTGTGTGTGTGTGTGTGTGTGTTTTTAATGTCAAGCATCTCTGTTACTTATTGTTTAAATATACTGATCTTCTGTTCATTACTATTTTCCTTGATAATGCTTTGTCGGTACTATCATGACAGATTTGGGTTGGCTCAGTGAACCTTTAGATTGAAGGAATGCCTTAAGGTTCCACCGGAAGGAAAGGTTAGCAAAATACATAAATAAGTATACAATTACGTAAAGTGAGCGATGGGGCGGCGCAGTGGATAGAGTTACGGGCTCCGAAGCAAACGTGTCTAGGTTCGAGAAATGTCCGCGACAAAATCCTAATATAGGTTGAAATATACAATTAAACGATCACTGGTTGCACGTGCAGTGATAACATTTACTATAACCTAGGTTGCGAAAATGAATTATAAACATGTGGCCACAATCATTTCCTGTTTTGCAACTTTTACTACACTTTATCACAAAATGCTTCATCTTGGTAACTGTAATTAATAAATTTTTTATGCTGACCTCGCAATCTGCGATTTATTTATTCCTTCTTAATAATTATAACTGCCATTTTTACCGTAAAGTTGGCGATGGACAACCATTTTATCGCAAAGCGCTGATGTTTTAACACAGTTTGACAACATAAAGTAGTATTTTTAATTTTTGTCACTTGTAACGATGTCTGTTTGAGGTCAGTTCTATATATATATATAGAGGTATATATATATATATATATATATATATATATATATATATATATATAACTACACTATTCTTGTTTGCATAAGTGTTCTTGTGCTTTGCTTGTGATGTAAAAGCATGAAAAGGAATGTTTACGTACGAATATGGTTGATGTAGCGTTTACCTAACAATCATGACATGCATAACAGAGAACATTTTGACCATAAAAATTACAGTGTATTATGCAGTTTTATTGCTCAAATTTGCGTTCATTCCAAATTCCCATAGTTAGTGATGGAATGGCTGTTTTCACATATACAGCAGAAATTGTTGTGCAATACACGGGTGCAATTTTTAATTCCTTGATGGTCACGGTAACAATTTATCATGATAAATATCTTCCTATTGCAGCTAAAGCGGCGCGTAGCAGTGTGTTTGTGTGTGTGTGGAATGACTAAGACCAATTTTGCTATTAACCAGTTACTTCAAATGCGAAACTGAGGTGCTGTTCTACCAAATTGGAAAATAGATATATTGATGAGGGCCCAAAAAAACCAAAATCGAACTACTTGATGAATTCTTTAAAACAAGTTTGTGAGCTTGAAGTAAACAACAATCCCATTGTATTTAACCAGCCGTCGAACAACATAATGTTCGTGACCGCATAGAAATTGCGCAGCCGACATTTCCTGACAAGTTGAATGTAAGCAAGACTACTAGAGGTGAGAGCCGCATATCTAATTTTGCTTTCCGTATATAAGCAATGTGGTTTAACCCTCGCTAGTCAGTTTGCCGTCGTACTCCGAAGTTGGTCATGGAAGGTCGAAACGCTTCAGTGCGTTGCGACTGGCGGTAGCTTCCTTATGTTGTTCGACGACAGGTTAAATACAATGGGATAGGTGTTTACTTCAAGCTTGCAAACTTGATTTAAGGAATTATTACCACCACCCGCGCAATCAATTATTGTTTAATTACTAATGTCAGTTATTATTGCTAAAATTATTATCGTAAGGCTTCTCCTTACGTTAATTTCCACAACCCTACTAAATAGTGTGGCCAACACTTTTTTATTTACAAATAATAATAAGTTACGGATTGTGCGGGTAGTGAAAACAAACCTTTAAATCAAGTTTTTGCTGACATATGATAAACACCAATCCGTTAACTTAATCAGGATTGCGATCTTGATATAATTAACTGGCCCAATTTACATAAATTTTTCACTATAAACTAAGTATTGTATAGTGTAGAAGAAGAAATTCATTCATAAGACCGGTTTGGTTCGTATTGAGAACTCATTACTTACTGTCCGGAATTTACCGTGAACAGTGGTCGAACCTGGACACATCTGATCACTAAGTTAATCAAGTTTTATTTATCCATTCGTACAGCAAATCTAAACTACCATCTGTCAGACGCGTTCCGACGTTGCATGTTAATCATCAGAGCATGACGGCAAACTGACTGACGACGTCCAATTCGCAATATCATATATAAGTGACATATATCTTTATATATATATTATGGTATGTGTGTACACGTTTGTGTGTTTGTGTGTGGAAAAATCTGCAAAAAATGTATTGTCCTGAATGCATAGGCATTTTGCAGTCAGTATTTCCCGTGAAATAAAATTTTTATAACGAAACTAGGAAGGATAATAGCACATTTTATTACTTATTTATGCATCACGGTTTGATCATCCTCAGTCAGTGGAGCGCCGTGCTCTGTTGATTGGCATGGAAGTTCCTAAGGTTTCAACCCGTTCGAACGGTGTTTGTATAGCTATGCTTTGTGACTGACTCAAAAAAGTTGAATTTGTGTT